>CAKNWW010299842.1:0-18301 GCA_932074435.1 Andricus kollari | reverse complement strand
TTTTTAAAGAATTTCTTTGAATTTCGAAAGATTTGAAAGGATTTCATATAGGGTTTTTAAGAATTTAAGATATTTTAAAGTATATAAAGGGATTTCAAAAAATAAAAGATTTTTTAATAATTCAGGAAATTTCATAGGAATTCAACAATCCATGCGCTATTTAAGAAATTCCTTGAATTTCGGAAGACTTGAAAGGATCTCATCTAGGATTTTTAACATTTTAGGATATTTTAAAGTATTGAAAGTGATTAAAAAAATTGAAGAGATTTTCAAATATTTCAGGGGATTTGCACAGGATTTCAAAGCTCCATGCGTTTTTAAAGAATTTCCTTGAATTTCGGAAGCACAGTAAATACCCGGTAAGAAGAGAAGAATAGAGAAAAATTAATATTTTTAGATTCAAACGAAAGAGCGTGCATTATTTAATTTTTTTGAATGTGCTAATTTTCCATCGAAAGAAGTGCCCAACGAAAGAATAGGATTATCTCCGAAACCAATTCTTTTCTATTTCCTTAACGATTGCCAGTTGGTTTGAGTTCCATGCAGGCGAACATATTTTCCATTTTTTTAATTCCTCTTAATGCGAGCAGTAGACACACCTCTCATGGTTATTTTTAATTCCATACTTACATGATGTACTTTCGATTAATTTAATTCTTTCTAATCCGTCCACAAAGTTACATGGTTTCTATTCCTCCGTGTGCAACATAAGTTTGGAAATTTCCATTTTTTTGTCATGGTTATTTTTAATTCCATACTCACATGCTTTATTTTCGATTATTTTAATTCCTTCTAATCTGTCCCTTTTTTTCTATTTCTCCAACAGACACACGTGTCACATGACAATGATGATGCCAGTCTAACTCAACGGGCCGTTGTAAGAAGACGCATCTCTCAAATGTCAAAAAGTAAAATATTATTTTCCCAGTCAACCAGTCTTTTTGCGCGATTGTTTTATAATTGTTTGTCCGTACACGCTCTATTTAAGTTCTTTTTCAAAATACCATTAAAAAATTAACAAGAATCTCTGAAGAATAAGGCAGAATCCATGTCCAATCAAAAGATAATAATAAAAGTGACATTTCTCCACTTTTTAATTTCTCCCAATACGCTTCCATTACATTTTTCTGAGTTGATTAAAAGGAATAGCTTTTGCGTCTTCAAAGTGACATTATTCTCTTTCTTTCTATTTTTTCTTTTGCGTTCCTCCACTTTTTAATTCCTCCCAATACACTTCCATTAAATTTTTCTAAGTCGATTAAAAGGAATAGGTTTTGCTTTTTTTTATATTCTTTGGTGGAACTTTCTATGGAGGAAAATTCACGTATTAATGGGAATTGAGATTCTGAATTTTTTTGAATTCTTCTCTTCTTACCGGGTACTCTGGGATCAATTTTGTTGCAGCTAATTTCAAGATGAGGTTCCATCTCGCTCAGAGTTGGGGTACAAAACTATCTTCTATTTTTTTGCCAAAAAACTGTAAAAACAATTGACAGAAGGTGACGTTTCGTACCCCAAGTCCGAAGGAAACGATACCTTTTGTAGTGGTAACATTCACATGAAGACTAATTTTTTTTGCAGGTAAATGGTACCCTGAAATTAGCGTTAGATTCACACTGTGTTTTTTCTGTGAGATTTGGAATGATTTCATATAGGAACTTCAAGGGACATTATAAGATCTCGGAGGATTTCAATTTTACTATAATTTCCAGGATTCAAAGGATTTCATATGACTTTAAATATTTCCAGGGATTTCAAGGAATATTATTAAAAGCTTTGAAAAATTACTAAACATTTAACAGTATTTGAAATTTTTTAAGGTAATTCACAAGATTTCTAGAAATTCTCAATAGATTTCAATAAATTAAAGGGGTTTAAAAGAATTTTCAAAATTTTAGGTTTTTTTATAACGATTCCAAGGAATTTTTAAGAACTATTGAAAATGTTAAGGGATTTAAAAAGATTTCAGATGATTTGAAATATTTTAGGGTATTTTAAAAGATTCTAAGGAATTTCTAAAAGATATAACGATTTTAATGTATTTAAAAAAAAATTTATGCAGTTTTAAACAATTTCCTAGAATTTTGAAAGATATGGAACGATTTTATAGGACCTATTAGGTTTGAGCACGTTTTAAAAAATTCTATGGGATTTTTAGAGGATTTTAACTGATGTAATCAGATTTCCGTACATTTTAATGATTTGGAGAGGCCTTAAATGTTCTCGAGGTATTTTAATAAATTTTTCATAATTTCAAGAAGTATCATTATTTCTTATTGATCCTTATAGTTCTTACTATCGTCATATTTTTGCATTGGAAGTTAATTATATAGATTAATTTTATAAAACATCAATTAGTTTCATATTTTTATGTTTATCTATGAAGATTATATGATTAGAAATCATTTTTATGTTGAAAATAATATAATGAAAATAAGACATTACTTTAAATTGATTTAAAATCATACTTAAGTTAAAAAATAAGTGGAATATCGATTATTTTTCGTTTCTCAAGTAACTTCATTTGTTGCAAAAAATTTTTATATTTTTTTAATTGTTTGGGGCTTCTAAATTTTCACTTTTGGTAAAATAAAGACACTTCAAATGTAATTTAATTTTCACGCCTTAAAGTACATTTAATAAACTTTCATTATTATTCAATTTAAATATGGAAATTAAACTTGTAAGCCATAAAATTAATACAAAATATTTTGTTGTCCAACGACTTAAAAAATTGAGGACTTTTAAAAAGTAATTATAACTCTGCAACTATAATTAGAAACGAGAAAAAATTTTATTTTTTAATTCTTCAAGTAATTCTAAAAAATACATGTATTTAACATTTAGATCTTAAGCTTCCTTGTAGAAGATATGATGATATAAAGTTGAAAAAGGTAGTCAGGGACACGTTCCTGCATGAAATTTTCTCATATTTAATCTAATTTATTTTGATACGGAATAGAGTAAAAATAATTGGCAAATAGGATATCATTCAAGAAAATGCGCCTTATAAAACACTATGATTAAGAAATTTATTCCTCTAAACACAAGCGTATAATATTCCAGGGACATGATATTGTCTTATTGTAATTCCTGAATCTAGCCCTGAAATAATACTTTGTTTTTATAGTGATGAATTTCTTTCTTCAGTTTTGGTTGGCATCAAAAAAGAAAAAAAATCTCCTATAAGTCGTTAAAAATCTCCTTTTTTTCGTCATATTTTTCACTCTTTTTTGAAATCATATCGAGAAATGTTAGAGCTCTCGGAAAATTAAGGTGGACGTTGGATTCGAAATCGCAAAACGCATCGAAGCTACGTGCCACTTTAAAAAAAAATGATTCTACATAATTTTACACAAAGATTAAAAAATTACATGCAAAATTAAATTTCAAATATCTCCTAAATAAAAATAAAGGGCAGTAGATGGAAAATAACAGAAGATCTGGTTATTTTAATTTTACATCTGGCTAAAACCAGTAACACCAAATGTATATTAGATCTTAATGGAAACAAATGGAGGACAGATTCGAATTCACCGTAAAAAAACACTTCGCAAATGATGCGTCTCATTCCACTGAGTCATAGGTTACATTTTGTCAATGAGTGTAATTGACGCATAAAGAACCGCCGGATAGCAAGTTCGGAGACAGCAACTATTTCTTTTATCCTATTTTCTCTCTTCATCAGACATTAATGTATAAAAGAATGAAGTTTCTTTCAAATTATATAAAGAAGAAATAAACTTGCAGAAAAGAAAGTAAAAGATTGAGTGAACTAATGTGGAAAGATAGACTAATTAATGGCATTATATCAAAATTCCCTCATCAGTCGCACCCGTCTTGTCGGACTAAACCCATCCTCTTCCACTGAGAAACAAAGTTCTCGTAAGCAGATTATGAACCTTTCAGTCGCATCTTATCAGTCTGTATAATATGTGCTTTTAGCCTGAGTAGTGTTTTTTATTACACATTTTTTTTATTTCAAATTCTTAAGAGATTTAGAAACAACTGAAGATATTTTTAAATTTGTATCCATTAAAGCATAAAAAAAATTAATTTAAGTCAACGTTCTTGCCACATTTTCGATACTTTCAGATATCACCTTAGGGGACCACCATATACTATGTTACAAATTTGTGGCAAGTGGGAGGAGGTTGCCGCGTCAAAAACCACGGTTGGTAACAGGGGCGGGGGGGTCAGTAGAAGTAAAGTTACGAACTTAGATAGCATTCACTACGTTTCCCGATGATAATAAATTTTTAAAAAGTTTGCCAATTTTGCGAAAAATGGTCCTGCAACGGTAGAGTTCAATAATAACTTAATAAGTTTCAAAATCCACTTTTATATTTTAGACTTCATGGTCTGTTCCCGATTGCCGTCTTTTCCCTTTGTTTAAAGAATTCTTCCTTTTCACCCTGTTTTCAAGAAACTTCCCCTTTTTCTTGTTTTTTCGCTTAAATGTGCACTGAATTAATAGAACCCAATAAGAATATCAATTTATTTGTGGTTGAAGAGTCTACTACTATATTTTTGGTTCGGAATTTATTTCATTTGGTTAAAATTGTACGATTTGATTGTATATTTAATTATTTTGTTGCAAATTTTAACTGTTTTGTTAAAAAGTAATACTTTTTGGTAAAAGATTCCACTACTTGGTTAAAAGTTAAACCACTTTGTTAAACATTTATTTTTTTGTTTGAAAATCCATCTCTTTTCTTGAAAGTTTAGCAATTCCATTTTTAGGAAATTAATCTTCTTGGTTCATTTTGTTTGTTTGAAATTAATTTTTTTAACTAAAAATGTAACTATTCCATTCATAGTTACAAACTGGTCTTTTCTAGTTGATAATTCAACTATCTGGTTGAAAATTCATGTATTTTGTTGAAAATTTGTTTTTTTGCTTGAAAATTAATCTTCCTGGTGGAAAAATCAACCCAATTTGGTTAAAACTGCAAATTTTCGGTTGTCAATTAATCTGCTTTGGTTAAGGATTCAACTATTTGGTTGAAAATTAGTCTTTTTTATTTGAATTCAACAATCTTTTATTTCAAATTAAAACCCTTTTTTGTTGAAATATCAACTATTACATGTTGGATTGAGAACTCATCTTTGTTATTAAAAAATCAACTACTTAGTTTAAAGTTGAACTAATTTTTCGAAATTAATTTTTTTTTCTGAAGAGTTATTGTTTGAGTTGAAAATTCATATTTTCAGATTGAAAATTTAATTTTAGGTTCAAAATTCCTATTTTTAGTTTAAAATTCAAATATTTCGTTAAAAATTAGACTTTGTTCATTTTTGTTCAAAATTGATGCATTTTGTTGGAAATTGATGTATATCGTTGAAAGTTTCTATTATTTGGTAGAAAATTAAACTTTTTGTGAAAAATTAATCTTTTGGTTGCAAGTTAAACAATTTAGTTAAAAATTAATCTTTTTTCGGTGGGAAATTTAACTACTTGGTTGAAAGTTGCAATACTTTGTTGAAAAGTAAATTTTTTAAGATTCACATCTTTGGTTGAAAATTTACATTTCTGTTGAAAATTTGTCCATTTTTGGTTGTAATATTATTTTTTTATCCGAAAATTCAACTATTTACTAGAAAATTTAAATATTTGGTTGAAAATCCGTCTTTTAAGTCAGAAAATAATTATTATTTGATAATATAATAATTTATTGTATATTTAACTATTTTGTTAACAATTCACTTTTTTTGTCTAATGCAACTGGTTTAAAATGCGTCTTTTGGTAGAAAATTCATCTTTTCTGGTAGATATGTCATCTTTAAAACCGTTGAAAATGAAATTCTGTGTTAAAAATTAAACTTTTCGCTTGGATAATTCAACTGCCTTATAAAAAATTTGCCTTTTAGCTTGAAAATTCAACTGATTTTGGTTTAATTTTAATCTTTTATTTTTTTGAAAATTCGACCATTTGGTTGAAAATGCATCTTTGTAGGTTGAAAATTCAAATCTTTTGATGAAGTCATCTTTTTTAATAGAAAATTCAACTGTTTTTGGTTGAATTTTGATATTTTTTGTTTGAAAATTCAACTGCTTTTGGTTGAATTTTAATCTTTTTTGTTTGAAGATTCAACTGCTCTTGGTTAAATTTTAATCTTTTATTTGTTTGAAAATTGGACCATTTTGTTGAAAATGCATCTTTGTAGGTTAAAAATTCAAATGTTTTGATAAATTCATCTTTTTTAATTGAAAATTCAAATGCTTTTGGTTGAATTTAATCATTTATTTACATTCAATTTATATAAGAGAATTTATTCCGCTATTATTCCCCTATTTTCGTGAAAAATCACCCTATTCATCCTGTTTTGAGAGAATTTCGGGGTGTGTTACTTTTCGTAGGAGGAGTGGAGGGGTGATGAACCTTTGTTTGTCAACTAGCAAGAACAGGGGGGGGGGTGAAAAATATGCTACCCAAAATCGGTAACGTAGTTTATGAGCAGCCCCTTAGTGAAATATAACACATAATGTTAAGCCTTGATAGTCTGAAAATAGGTTATCAAAATAAAATGGGTGATATTTTTCTCATATAAATGGCATTAACAGAGTATGAAACAGAGCAGTAGGTAATGAAATAAATACCTCGTGTGATATTGAATGATATAAAATACTCTTTATAAAATAATTTCAATTCCCTCTGAATTTCCTAATTTTCAAAACTAAACTTCACACATTTTCTACGCCAAATATGCAGCGTGTAACCAGGTCAAAATGTGATAAACTAATTTATGAAGGGTACTACTACCGCCTCACACCAATCGACACTTGAGATCGCGTGGGTGGCACACCTTCCAGGTCACGTAATATCATTTTTTCTATTTTGAAATTCCTGCTGAAAAGAGTATGTTGCCTTTTTTCAAATGAATTAATTAAATTAAAAAATAACTTTGTTTATACAATGCATATATAGATTACGCTAATTTAACCTCTACGGATATAAATATTTATTTATGCTTTTAATTATAAGATTTAACCCAAATATCACATACTAGTATGAAATTAGACATCTTTTTATCACTTTAGAGATGAGTAACACTTCAATCAGTTTCAAAAGACGCATTTGAAGCTTTATACTCATACTATCAAGGTAGTATATTCCAAGTCGCACATTCACTGGAACCTGGATTCGAGCACGGCTTCCGTTCTGGCCTTGGACTCGAATCCAGGGACTCCGAACTTAAACAGGCATGATAGCATGAACGCTTTCTGTTCGATTGCGAGGCATGACGTGACTTGATGCTACTAACGCTGTTAACGGAAATCCGGGTTCCAGTGTACATAATAATCAACATTGTTCTATACCATACTTTCCATATTGTTATAATTTCAATATCAAGGAAAAATAATAATGTTGAGATTACATAATAATAATATAATTAAAATTATAATAATAATAATTGTGTACTGCCATATTATAAAGATGATTTCCCGTTTAGTAATTATTTTTAAAGTTGAAAAATGTTCATTTGGTAATCGAGTTATTTACGTAGTCTACCTTCGTTAAGAATACTTAATTTCGAAAGTTTAGTCCCGCTTTAACATTTTCAATCCATTTTAATTTAATTTTAAATTAAGTCTCGAAACATTCAACTCCCGAGAGGCTTATATTTTTCGAGAGAAAGGAGTCTCCCTGAAGAAATACGAAATGATTAATACACAAGCAATAATGTAGTAAATTTCTACTTCGCAGAGGAAACGTTTGCATATATAGTTTTCCAAGGTTTTAGGTTCGTTACCTCGATAATTTACGTAATTTCACAAATTAATTGAAGTTAAATTGTACCATAAACATATTAAAAATATACAGTTTTATTTTCTAAGATTCCATTGACTCGATAAAACTTTTCTGCTCGATTATTCATTTAATTGTGATCACGCAGACAAAAAAATCAAGTTTCATTTTGACCAAAGAAACGGCTGCAAAATGTACTGAATCAAAATTGAACCATAATTGGTTCATGTTGAGCAATACGAATATTGAAAGCAATTAAATTGTTTTTTGGTTTTGACATTGATCAAGGGATCGAACATACTGAAGTGCAAAATGACTTTGAGAAAATGATATGAAGCAAACTTGAAAGCCTAGTTTTTTCTGTGTGCAAAAACAAAATATAACCAAAGATATTCTATAATAAAAAAATTGTTATTACTCATTTATGTTTTATTTTCATTTATGATAAGCAGTTTAAAAAGAGTGTAAGAATAAATTCATTATAAACGTAGTAGGGTATACCATAAGGGTGACTCAGGCAGTAGATATGGACGATCTTGGTCAGCCGGTCGATTGAGAGCGATATGGCGAAGAGGGACATTGCCCTTTCTTCATCGCAATGATTCAGAATGTTATGTTCATCGTTTAAAAATATCCAACACATAATAATATTTGTACCATCCAATAATAGAAACCAATTAAATTAAAACTGATATTATGAATCATTTTCTGTCCATATAGACAAATGTTCAACAAAACAACTGAACTTTTTAACAAAATACTTTAATTTTCAACAAAATAATTAATTTTTCAACAAAATAGTTTTATTTTTAACCAAATACTGGTATTTTCTACCTACAAAGAAGAATTTTCAACAAAATAGTCAAATTGTCAACAACAAAAAATTAAACTTCAATCAAAAACAGTTGCATTTTAAACCAAATAGTTGGATTTTCAATAATAAAATTAAATTTTAACGAAACAGTTGCATTCACAACTAAATAGCTTAGTATAAATAAATATAATAGTTGATATTTCAAACAAAAAGAAAACGAATTTTCAACAAAATTGTTTAAATTTCAACCAAAGTTGAATTTCCAACACAATAATTAAATTTTCAACACAATGGATGAATTTTAAAACCAAAAGGATGAATTTGCAACCAAGAATATCAACTGCCTGAAAATAAAGAGGACTTTTCAACAATTTACATGCATTTTCAACTAAAAATAGAATTTTTAACCAAAAATGGAAAAATTAAATTTTCAGAATGAGTAAATAGGAGGATTTTTCAGGAAAATAGGGGAACAAATTCTTTCAATTAAAATTAATGTAAATAACATATTGAATTCAATATATGGAATACTTTAAATTCTTAAGATTTCAATTCGAAATATGTTGCATTTTCGATAAAATAGTTGAATTTTTAACTAAAAAATAATTTCTTCCGAAAAAGATGAATTTTCAACTAAATTGATGAATTTTTTAACTAAAAAGACGAATCGTAAACAAATAAAAGATTTTTCAGTAAAGAAAGAAAAATGAGTTCATCAAAATTGTTGAACTGTTAAGACAAAAGACGAATTTTCTGTAAAACAGTTGAATTTTCAATCAAAAAGTTAATTTTCGAACAAAAAGTAGCATTTTTAACAAAAATTAATTAATTAATTAAAAATTCTTTGATTTTTCATTTTCCCTGACCATTAATATTCAAAGACCAGAATCTTAATCCTGCAACATTTTTAGCACACAATCCTTTATAAACGGAATAAAATAATTTCAAATTAAAATTTAAAGATTTCAAATTGATTATCCTTGACAGTTATTTAAAGTACCTCTTATAGAAATTCCCTAACTTTTGCAAAATTATTTTTTAAATCCCTGATTCTTCTCTGATTTCCATGTTATTCCTTACTTACGTCTACCCTGAAATTCACGAGAAATCTCTACTCGGTTTTCATATGTACCTAAATTGTATCGCATTTATGGAGCCAGTCGCTAGGCAATTAAGTACAGCACTGGGCCCATAGATACATATGGCTAATGAAATTTCTGGACCAAATATATTGTAGATAACGATGTTGCTTCTGCATATAGTGCACTATCCATTTCATGACGATATGCTAATAGTCTCCAATAATCCAATGTTGCATAAAACTGATTAATTTTCCAATGACATGATAAATTGGAGGTTTATATAGTTATATTATAATTTGAGATATAGTATACTTTAAAATATCGAATTTATCAAGCATATGAAATATACAGTATAGCCAAGGTGGCCACTCAAACTTTTAAAACAATTTCAGGCTATTTCCTGGTTTTCCCGGTCAAAAATTACATTTTTTCAAACTGAATTTTAAGCATATATGATAATAATTATTCAACGCTAATTGCTTTATTTATACATTTTTTAAATAATACAAAATTGTAGTACGCCAAGGTAAAATATATCATTTAAATTATTGTAAAAGTTATTTCAGACTTCACAGCCAAAAATGCTCTTAAAGCAAGCGAAATAGGGTGATTTTATAAGAAAATAATGTAGGTATTATATTTCTAAGATTTCAAGCCGAAATATATTGCATTTTCAACAAAGTAGTGGAATTATCAACCAAAAAAGATGAATTTACTATAAAAGATTTGTGTTTTCTATAAAAAGTTAATTGTTTCAGAAAACACTTGACTTTTAAACCCGAAAAGATGAATTTTCAATAAAAAAGTTCACTGCCAAACAAGAAAGATCAATCTTAACCAAAAAGATGACTTTTCTGCCAAAAAATGAATTCTCAACAAAAGAGTTGAGGTTTCTAGCTAAAAAAACGAATTTCTTAGAAAATATTTGACTTTTAAATCCAAAAACATGAATTCGAAATCCTAAATTAACACAAAAGGTTATTTTCAACCAAGAAAGGTGAATTCTCAATACAAAAGAATCAATTTTTTATCCATGAAGATGAACTTTCAACAAAGTTGTTGAGTTTTTTAACTAAAAAGTCAAATGTTTTAGAAAGCACTCAATTTTCAAACTCGAAAAGATTAATTTCAAATCAACAAAAATAAAATCATTTTCAACCGAATAGTTTAATTCTTAAGCCAAATCCGTTGAATCTTAAACCAAACAGTTGAATTTTTAAGCCAAAAGGACAAATCTTTTAAAAGACAGTAGAATATTGAACCAAAAAAGAACAATTTTTTAGCAAAAAAGATTAGTTCTCAACAAAAAAATTAATTTTCAATCCTGAAGGATGAATTTTTCATTCAAAAACACAAATGCTCAACAAAATTGTTAAATTTTCGACCCAAAAATATTACTTTTAAAAAAAGTTGAATGTTCAAAAAAATAATAAAATTTTCCACTAAATAGTAGAATTTTCAATAAAAAAAGATGAATTCTGAACTCAAAATATAATAGTAGCCTTTTTAAATAAAAATAAATAACTTTCAACTAAAAATATGACTTTAACAAAATATATAAACTTTCAACCAAATAATAGCAATTTCAACCAAACGACATGAATTCTATACCAAAAATGTAATCGACTTTTCAATTAAAAAGAATTATCTATCCAGAACGTGGATATTTAACAAAACAGTTGAATCTTTACAACAAAAATTTTAAAAAATAGTTGAATTTTTAACAAAATAATTCAAGTTTCGAAACCTTGTTGGTGACACTGAAAAAAATTTCAAACACATTTTTTTCTACAAGCGAGATGATATTTATTGCAAAAGTACAAAACAAATCCGAAAAATATCCCGGCTTAAAAAAAATGGCCAGCTATTTCCCGGCTTTTACCCGGTGTTCATATGGAATATGGAAGTGACCTAAGATTATTATAATACCAAATATTTTGCTTATTTCAAAAGATGCCAAAAAAATGAACCCGGAACGTTTATTATATACGACTGAATAAATGTTAATCTGATCAAATGACCAAATACAATTTTTCTTCTGCACTTTGAAATCGACCTTTGAAAAATTCCAAATTTTTCATTCTATTCTTTCGCGTATGAAAACTTCTGAAAATTTGAATTTCTGAAAGGATTTGCCTTTCTATGAAGTAAGGGATTGTTTTGATCTACTTCAAAAGAGTCTTTTAAAAAAGCTGAAACTGAAACCAGCATTCTATATACAATTTATATTTAAATTATACGTCATATTTCATTTGTGTGTGATTGCCAAAAAGTTGAAAATTTCAGACAATGAGATTTTCGAAAAACAAACAAGTTACCAAACCGCCTAAAATATTTATTTAAAATTAAGCGTAACCTAAGAGAGCATGAAAATATAAAATATACAAAAATATTTTAAAATATAGGGAAAATTATTATTATCATTTTTAACATCCTCAATTCTAAAATATTGAACTCTTCTTAATTTTTATCTTTTCCAACTCAATATAAGTAATGTGTGTGAATCCTAAATATTTCAAAAATGGTGTTCATATTATTAAGCAATTATTTGTTTTTAATTTGTCAATTCTGCTTTGATATAAGTAAATTACTGAGATAATTTTGAAAAAGTTTATTATTTAAAGGAAAAGTGGAAAATGACTGGGACTTCAAGCGATCAACTTTTTGGCAATCTCCCTGATAATAATTATAAAAAAAATCTTCCTGAAGAATTTTTTCTTATAAATTGTAGTCTCTTTTTTATCATCCTTCATCTTATTTTGAAAATTGGGTCCGAAATTTGATTACAAGACTTTGTGCATAGAAGTGAAAACATTTTTAACAAGGTTCAATTGTAATTCGAGACCGCATTTATAAACTGAATAGCTTTCGATTGATCAGGAGTTTTTCGTGACAGAGTTATTAACGAGGGTACATGTAAACAACGCAGAATAATTTTCTCTCCAGCATCGGCTTTTCGCGGTTTCCACGTCGCGTCGTTTGAACGGTATGTTAGGTACGGCCAAACGCCAGCGAATAAAAGCTTGAAGCCAGCGAAGTGAATATGCGCCATCGTCACTTCTAATTTTAGCACAAAGGGTGCGGTACACGTGTGTGAGAATGAAGGGGCGCACAACCCATCTACACAAGAGTGTCCACGGTCGTGATAAACTTTTTCAACCACTTTTCGGGATTTTTTCCATTTTACGAATTACTCTTTTCGCCTGATAAACGATCAGGGTGTACGAAATACAAACACACAACCTAAGCTTTGAATCATTATTAAGTTCACTTGGTTTTTCCTGAGCTCAGCAACTTATTCATACTACTACAGATTTCCTCTAAAATACCAGGAAAATTAGTCGCGAAAACTTCTCCCACTACATGTCATCCTCATTCTTAGAAACTTTTCCTTAGAAGCCTTTACTTTTGTTTGAAAAGCGACGAGGGGTGAATTTTGCTGACAATTCGAATTTCGATTGCACTTATGCGGACAAACTATTTTCAAATTGCAAGTCTAAGTAAAAAAACCCCTGCAAAGTAATTTGGCCGCATTCATTATATTAATTGTAGTCATACCATGAACACTGTGCTACCTCATTGTATTTTTGGTTCATATAAGTCTGAGTACAGATATAGAGAAATAAGACTTTAACAAAAACCGGGCGCTTTTTATTATTTATTGTTTATTTGTTATAAGCCATAGAAGGTTTCTACATATAGCTCAATCAGTGTTTGACAGTAACTTTTTACCCGGAACGCTACATTTTTTTAGTAGCGGTAACGTTAATGTGTTACTTATTTTAAAATGTAACGGAAATGTTAATGAATTACTTATTTGGAAAAGTAACGATTATGTTAAAGCGTTACAATTTTCGGGTAACTGTATTGTAAAACGTACATTGCTGTACGTTCTTTTACGAAATTTATTAATTGTATTTATACTATATTATATGTCATGAACACCATTGGCGTGGAGTGAAAAAAAATGTATTACTAAAAAATTCTGACACTGTAGAAACGTTCTTTTGCAGAAGAAGAAAATTACTTAAAATGTTTGAAAATTAGAGAATATCTTCTGCTTCTTATTAGGATAGACATTTTTTACTTTGGGATTTTTGAAATAAGAAGAATATATTACATTAAAACGCTGAAAAAAATTTTATTATTTGCATATGTCTCAAGCCGATATTTTGTTTCATTTTCGTATTAAAATTTTAAAAATATGTCCACATAGCTTGGATAGTACTTGAGAATACGTAAAAATAGCCAAATGGAAAAAATAATAGAATAAATGATTAAAAAATCGTTCTCCATACCTAAAAAGATTTGTTATCGTTTGCTCAATGTTCACTGAAGAAATAAGCGAAAAGACATTTAATTTTTTTTGTAAATTTATGGAAATTAGGCGGTACTTATATTTCAGATTTGAGAAAAAAAATTCCACGAAATTACGGATATTCGAATTTTGACGTCTATTTTTCCAAAAATCACCATTTTTGTCTGTAAAATTCTATAGTTTTTGACCTAATTCATATAATTAAATATTTTTTTCGGAAAGTTTGAAAAACATTACAATTTAACAAGGTGGCAGCAATTTGTTTGGAAATATAAAAAAGCAAATTTTCACAATAAAATCTACACTTTTATTTGTTAACAGTATTTTTAATTTTGCCTTCTATACGGAAGACATCCTGTGAGTTTTATGTCGGCTAAGCCATTATTAAGGCCAGGAGATTTTTTTTCGTAAAACCAAATGTCCGCATTTTTCTCAGGAACAACGAAAGATAAAAAAAAGTAAGAGAAAAGTCTGCACATCTAGAAGGGTTGTGAAAAAATGCCGTACGTTCTTTTATGATATCTTGTATTGTTTAAGACAAAAATTCAAAAATTTTATTATTAGAAAAAACAAAATTCTTCCGGCTGAAAAAAGTTTTTAGCCCAAAAAGTATAGGATTTTCCAGAAAATCTTCTATTCATGTTTTCAGAATTCGAAGAAAAAAATTCGAATATCTTGACTTCATAAAGATTTTTTTCCTCAAATCGGAAAATATGTGTGGCCTAATTTCCTCGATAGACAACTTATTTCGACGCTGACAGGCTCTGCCCTTCGTAGAATCAAGGGAAATTAACATTTATTAATTAACCCTTCAATGGCACACTGGGGTCAAAAAGATTGCAGACATGTTCAGACTTATTCAAGTCCCTTCAAGATTTGAAAATGGTACTTATACGGTTATTAAAAAAAAAGCTATTAATTTTTCCGTAAAAAATGTCATTTTCGCTATTTTTTAACTTCTACAATCTTTTTTTCATATTTAAAATAAATTCTGAACTAAATAACCCACAGCATTTTTTGAAGTAACTATCCAAGAGTGTGTTAAAATTTCAGCTACTCAAAATAATGAATTGGCTCTTTGCGGGAAGCTTTTTTCGCTTGGGGTCAAAAAGCCTCCAGTATGCCAGCTATGTGACGCGTCGGGAAGTGTGCCATCGAAGGGTTAAATATTGAGTCTTCTTAAGAATGTAACTTATGCCATACACACTGCTTCGATTACGAGAAGTTCCGTATTATTATTCAAAGCCTTTGTTTATATACAAATACCAAAAACAGAGTTTTTAAACAATTATGTGTGCAATATTCATAATTGTCAAAAAAGGTTACTTGTACAAAAAAGTGCAAAATAAAGAAAGTTTTATCTTGGTTCAAGCTTTCTGAAAAATATTTAACAGAACTTTTCTTCCATAAATAATATATTTGTTGTAAAAAATTGTTTACACAATAAATTACCAGCTTTTCGAAAGGCTATCCTGGATACTCATAATCAGGAGACTTGTCTCGATATTTGAAGCCGAAGTTATCCTCTAGACCTCGCAGTGCATAAGAAGTATTAGTAACGACTTTTTTAATTTCATAGACTTTGGAATTTTGTTGTAACATTGTTTTAATTTGATCCACGTGCCAAGATGCGAGTTGCCACATTTTAATAAAATCTGAATATATATGAGGAAGTATCGTAAAAAAACAAGAGAATCAGATTGTCCTTTACCATACGTCACTCGCGTAAAGCAAAAGAAGAAAATAAAAACAGACGGTGTATATTCGGAAACAACTTAGGCCGAAATGACACAAAATACCCCTGGGGATCCTATATCCTATAGCTGTTGAATGTGCGTAAAATAACTCTTAGATCTCTAAAAGTGCTCGCAAAAGGGTATTTTGACGAAGCATGCCATTTACGATTCAATAAACAATTTTTGTTTCCTGATTAATTTTCATAAACTTGTCATAATTATATTTTTAAATCTACCTAAAATTGATTTTAGAAATATATACTTTAAGAATCTTTATTATGACCTCCAATTATTAACTTTTATGAATAAACTTATCCCCGGATAAGAGTTTCTAACTAAAAATAATTATAAAATACCGCTGCAAAGTACCATGGATGTATTCATGTACTCATAGAGGGAGTTTCCTCTCTAACAAAAGAAAAAAATTGATACTTTCAATTTTTTTCAAGCTTATCTTTCTGTTTTACCGAAAATCTTATTTTCAGAAAATTAGAGAGTGTGTTCGATGTGTTCCGTTCCAATGAAAAACTTTTTAGCTTACGGTAGTATTATATTCTAAATTTTAAGAAAGTTTTCTTCATATAAACTATGTAACCCTTTTTTAAACTGTAAGTCGCTATTGATTGATCAAAAATAGTCATCGAAAGTTCGTCAATAAATCAATCCACGCATCTCGAAGACGCGAACAATTACATCAAATACAATTCTCTTATATTCCCAATTTAAAAAGAAATTAAATTAATTAATTAAAATTTTATTTAAAAATATACATTACTTTTGTATTCCCGAAATTAAAAAAACTTTCCGCTGCTCGGGCACATTCTCATCGTCTGTCTGTCTCGCGCTTGAATATTTTTAGGCCTCGCGCTTTGCGCTCGGATATTTATTTGTTGCACTTGGAATGCTTGAATGAAACTTTATTAAAAACATCTCATTTAAATCCCAATATTTTAATGTATCTTCATAACCTAAATTTTCTACGTAATTAAGTGTGTAACAGTTAAAGATTAAATTGCTCAAAGCTCTATAGGCTTTGAGGTACACATTCCCATCGTCACACTCGAGCTGCGCGCTCATTTTCTTATACATTCTCAATCATAAATGATGAGAATGTAATACATTATAACTAATTTGTATCGCTTTTTTGGGTAGACAACTTTTATGTATAAATTTTTTTTCGTCCCTCTTGTCATTTTTCCACAAATTTTTCATTTTTATTTTCAATGTTATTTTTTACGATTAAAACCAAAAGTACGCGTCATATCAAACAGTAATTTATAACAAATATGTATCTCAAAATGTTGAGGTCCGTTAAAAAACTGTGATGTCAAATTTCAAACAATTCTAATACTTTCTGAATCATAAATGATGAGAATGTAAAAGTTTTCCTCATATGAACAGAATACACAAAGTTTTTTGAAACTTCATAAATCGCTACTGGTGGGGAATAAGAGATTTCACAGTAGGTCAATCGATGCATCTCGAAAATGCGAAAAAATAGACTACATATCGTATTGTTGTATTTTGAATCTCCAAAAAAATTTTCTCATATAAACGGAATAAACCATTTTTTTGGAACTTCATAAATCGTTACTGATGACTCATAAATGGTTCAACAGTAGGTCGATCGATGCATCTCGAAGACGCGAACAAATGCGCTAGATATCGTATTGCTATATTTTGAATATCAACCAAAATTTCTGATATAAACAAGGTAAATTTTTTTATTCAAATCTCTAAACTAAAAAAAAACTACTTTTAAATGGCCGATCTAGCTCAAAATCCTATCAGACCTGAATATCAGTCAGAACTCCAATTCCACTAAATTTCATAATCATAGCTCTCTTACTTTTCGTTATTAGGTGAACACAAAAAAGGTACACACACACACACACGTGCATTTTTTGAAAATTGTATTTTCGAGCTCCTGGGGTCGAATTATGTCGAAATATATAAAAAATGTAGATTTGAAAATTTGGGTCATTACAAACCTCCCTCTTTGAGGAACCAATACATCTTAATTTCATATAAGTCGAGTTCTTCTTCGCTATATAAAATTCGGTTTCATTCGATATTTCCAGAGGCTTATGAATTATGCACATCACAATGAACTTCAGATTTTAGGGCAGTTATTTTTAACTTGGACTCTTGCCAAACAGAAAGCTACATTTTTCACTCATTTCGCGAGTATTCTTTCAAAAACCAAAAGTAAAACGAACGGAAGGACTTAGAGCTCTTGCCAACTACCAGGGCAGGAAACCAAACTTTTTTTATTTAAAGAAACTTCTACGGCGCAATTTTTAAAACGAATAGATATATTACCGCAAAATACGTGTTTGAACTTAATTCATTTTAATAAAAATTACAATTATCCACATTTTTACATTCTCACCTGAATGAGAAGGTATTGGTTTTATGTGAAAATTGAGATTCGCGGATTTCATCAAATCTCGACGTTTTCGGACTCACTGATTGAGAAAAAATAGATTTTACTTCGGTGTCTGTTTGCTGTTGTCGTCGTTGTAGACTGTAGACACGGTAACTTTTGAAGAAATTATGCGATGGGATTGCCCTTCCGCACTGTTTTAAGGCGTGAAAAG
>CAKNWW010299840.1:0-13139 GCA_932074435.1 Andricus kollari | reverse complement strand
CCCTACATCAATAGCTTTCTTAATGTTAAAAAAAAAAATTACAAATATAGCATTTTTCTCGCTCGTTCCAAAGTAGAATCCTGCCTTAAATTTGTGTAGGAATGACACAAGCTGCGACATAATGTATAATAACAACATTTTTTGTATAGGATGCACAATTTTTTATAAATATAAAAACAAGACAATGAAATTACGTATGTTTCAATACCAATGCATATTATGAATTGTGGGACGTGGGTAGCTGAGAATAAAAATTAGTGCAAGATAAAGAGAAAATATTGAAGTAATCATGAAAAATAAAATTTGTACATTATTTTGCAAAATCCGAATAAGCAGCACCAGCTTCAGATACAGAAATAAATATGATATACATTTAATACAGTAATGTTAAACATAATGTAGAAAAGTTCAGATTTCTTGTACAAACTCGAGTGCGAAGCACGAGATTCTTGATGAGAATGTGTTCGTTAAAGCCAAAGGAGCTTTGACAAAAGAGAATTCACAATCGCTAAATTACAGTTGTAGATGTTTAAAAGGTCTGTGCACCAATATGGGGGAAATACAAAGACCGAGTGCGTAGCGCGAGGTAAATACATCAGCGAGCGCGTAATTTGAAACTTTAATTTTTTTTTGGTGCTTTGAGATTTTGATTTTTTGTTGTTGGGATTGCACCATAATTTAAAAATGGCGGATGAGCGGGATATTGAGATCCCACCTTACGTGTTGTCAATTTCTGAGGATGACCTCAGACGATACTTGGGCGAAAGGGGGCTTGACCTATCGGGATCTTTAGAAGTTTTACGGGCCCGGGACATACGGTCCCTCAGAAGGACAGTTTCGGTACCGGAAGTGCCCCAAACCTCGGAATACGAACCGGATACCCATCGCGTAATGGTAGTGAGGCAGGCTTATACGAGGATAGTACATGTGCTGCCCGGAGATTATTCGAATCTCCCATGAATAGTATGGCGGGGCAATTAATTAATATCCCACACGGCATGAAATGTTGCAGTAAAAATTTCAAAGAAATATTACAATGAAACCTTTTAATAATGTTGCACACAGGTTTCAAAGAAGTTTTAAAATTATTTCTATGAAATGTTTCCTGAAGTAAATCTAAAATATTGCAGAAATATTGCAGAAACATTGCACTAAAATATTACTTGGCTTGTTCAAAAATATTTTCAAGGAATATTGTAAAAAAATTGCATAAATATTGCACGAAATCATTTATGAAAGATTTTGAAAATGTTACAATGAAACCTTTTGATAATGTTGCACACAGGTTTTAAAGACGTTTTAAAATTATTTCTATGAAATGTTTCCTGAAGTAAATCTAAAATATTGCAGAAACATTTCACTAAAATATTACTTGTTATGTTTAAAAATAATTTGAAGAAACTTTGCAGAAATATTGCAGGAACATTGCACTAAAATATTACTTGGCTTGTTCAAAACTATTTTCAAGAAATATTGTAAAAAAATTGGATAAACATTGCATGAAATCATTTATAAAAGATTTTGCAAATTTTACAATAAAACATTTTAATAATGTTGCACAATGGTTTTCAAGACGCTTTTAAATTATTTTTATGAAAGGTTTTCTGAAGTAAATATAAAATATTGCAGAAACATTTCAGTCAAATATTATTTCTCATTTTTAAAAATAATTTAAAGAAACTTTGCAAAAATATTTCAGAAAAATTTCACTAAAATATTACTTGCCTTGTTCAAAAATACACTACCGTCGGAAATTGTGCGCACGACTCTTGTGAACGCTATTAAAAATCACTGCTGACTCCGAACCACCATATTTCGTTGAAAAAAAGAGATAGGGCATTTTTCAAAAAACAGTTAAAAAGCTTATGAAATTCCACGTCTAGTGGTATCCAACAAATATTTGTTTGACCTTCTGAAAATAATACAGCTCAAAATTACACTACATCGAGCCTGAAATCTTATCTTTTACGTCTTTAATTGTACAGTAATGGTGTCAATTGAGAGTAATTTAGCTCAGATACGATTGAACATTTTCAATCATATCTCGGGTACCCATGAAGATTTTTTGAGTTATTTTGGCTTAAATTAAAGATCAGATTTCAGGCTCGATGTGGTATAAAGTTGAGGTTTTTGAAAAAATTTCCCTAGGTCGTGCTAAAAGTTGAAGGTAAGGTAGAAAATTTGAGAAAATCTTGAATTTTGTTTTTAAACTTCTCACATACTGTATTATTTTCAGAAGTTCAAAGAAATATTTTTTTTGAGCACCACTAGACGTGGAATTTCATAATCTTTCCAACAGTTTTTTGAAAAATGGTCTATCTCTTTTTTTTACCGAAATATCGTGGTTCGAAGTCAGCAGTGATTTTTAATAGCGCTCACAAGAGTCGTGCGCAATATTTCCGACGGTAGGGTATTTCAAAGAAACATTGTAAAAAAATTGCATCAAAATATTGTCAAAATATTTAAAGAATGTTTTTATGAAATATTTCTAAATCTTGCTTGTAATATTTAAAAACTATTCACGATCTGTGCAAGGGACATATCTTTATTTCAGAAACATTTCTAAGAAATGTTTCAAAAATATTGCGAAGCTTACAAGAAACCTTGCAGAAATCTTGCAGAAATATATCATGCTGTGTGGGTAGGACTTTTGAACCACATCTTGTGTCTTCACCTTCTGGGGCGACTAGCGTCCATACTGCAGTCACTAGTACCTCCTCCGTGTTTTGCTATACGAGGCCAGTAATGACCTCGACCCCGTACCTCCCACCTAACAATCTTGAATTAAGTGTCTGTCACATTCCGGGATACGCCCCCTGTCACTATAATACAATTACCGCGCAAGCACCATCGCAAAGAATGGTGTCGGTAGGAGTTGACATCGCGTCGCAACCATTGGATATTCAAAATGGAGCCATTTCACGGTTGTCCATAAATCCTCGCGCGCATGTTGAGGGGGTTAGCCCCACACGCACAACTCCGTATAGGGGATGGGGAAATAATCCGCCGACGTGATCGTCCCAACGCGACCATATACAAACTCAGTCAGCTCAGGAACAAGTTCAGACGGGTACTGTATACAATAATTCTCCTCCGGCCAATGGTTCAGTCTTCGTGTCGGCAGGGGCATCGCCTGGCCTAGGGGAAAATTTTGCGGTGTCTACACCATTTGCAACTGGCCCACCGAGGTTCAGCCCCACCGAGGTTCATGCCTGGCCTACATGGCAGCATTTAAAAACAGCATTTCTCATGATGTACGGAGACATCAACTATCAATGGCGTCTTGAAGAACAAGTAGCCACTCGTTATCAGGGTCGCGATGAAAGGACCGCTGATTTTCTGACATGTTTACAAGGTTTGTTTCTAAAATTTCAACGGCCTGTTACCATTCAAGAACAAATGGATAGGGCCCATCGTAATCTCAGACCTGATCTTCAAAAGTCTATTCGCCGTTTCGAGTTTTCCGACTATAATCAATTAACGCTACTTGCGGTAGAAGTGGAAAGAACGGCGAATTTAGATAAAGGAGAGCGATCACCTTCTAGCCCAGAAGATTCATTCTTCCCTGAATTGGCTTATGCCAAAAACACTAATCCTTCTCGCGGAGCTGATAAGAATACTAGTGGCAACGCATCGAGCGGTGCCAATTCCTCTCTGGAATCCTTGGTGAGTGCGTTGGTGAAGCTTGTGGATAAGCTGGGCACCACAACCTGCTCACATGATAAGCCTACTTTTGGCAATGGTAATCAATCCAGATTCAATATTAATAAACGCAGTGTGAACACAATTAAGGGCGAAACTCATAGTGAGAAGGGCTTGGCGCAGCCCTCAACCAAGCCTGACTTCGCAAGACGGAGTCCATCTCCGAGAAAGAATGTCCAACCAAAAGCGGAACCACCCTGTTTCAATTGTGGTGGAGTTCACACGGTTGGAGAGCATGTCAAACCCGATGGGCCAAATTTTGCCATAATTGTGGCCAGCACAAACAAGTTTGGCAGACTTGTGATTCTTATTTCTGCTACTAGTGATATACCTGACTCAAACCCTTCAAATTCAACTATTAAACCTAAATTGACTCAGAAATCATCCTCTGAAACTAAACCTAAATTGACTCAGAAATCATATTGTGGAACTAAATCTAAATTGACTCAGAAATTGTCTTCTGAAACTCAGCCACTCGTCTTTCAAAATCACTCCCTCGTTCCAAATCATCCCCATCTTTGAGTCCTGGACTTACCAGACTCTCAGATATTCAAGGGACGAGGGGGCAGATCATTAATAAATCTTCTGAATCAACACCTGATCGTCTATCAGGTATTGGTACCAACTCGAGACCCTACGTCAGTATGGCGATAGGGGGTACTGATTTCCATTCATTGGTAGACACGGGTTCATCTAGAACTCATTTAGGGTCAGTGGGTTTGAAGATACTCGGTTCTGGTGGTTATACAATTGATTACTCGAAGGCAGCCCGGTGGTAATGGCCCGTAAGCCGGACGGTAATTACCGTCTTTTTTTTATTTTCGACGGGTTAATGAGGTGTCGAAGAAAGATGCGTATCCGATTCCATTTATGACGGAAATCTTGGACCGCTTAAATTCCGCTCGTTACATCTCGACCCTAGATCTGAACAAGGCTTACCTCCAGATCCCTCTAAGTGAAGATAGAAAGCCAATAACAGCTTTTACTATCCCAGGAAAAGGGTTGTACCAATTCAAACGTATGCCGTCTGGTCTCACCGGGGCCCCAGCAACCTTTCAACGGTTGATGGACAAGGTCATCACCTCGGAAATGAGACCACATGTATTTGCATATCTCGACGACGGGATCGTAGTCACTGAAACCTTTGACGAGCACTTGTGCTGGTTGGAGCGGACCATTAGCCGCTTAAATGAAGCCGGGCTGACGCTCAGTCCAGACAAGTGTAAATTCTTTTAAACGGAAGTAAAGTTTCTGGGATTCAAGGTGAACAAAGATGGGTTGCTGGTAGACGATGATAAGGTCCGCCCCATACTTGACTATCCTCGACCCAAAAATGCTAGACAAGTCAGACGTTTCATCATGGTATAGGCGACTCATCAAGGATTACGCTAGAATCTGTGAACTACTCACTCGTCTTACCAAGAAAAATTACAGTTTCTCCTAGGGAGACGAGCAGGAAGAGGCATTCCAGACTCTGAAAACGGCCTTGGTGTCATCGCCTGTATTGGCGTACCCCGACTTCAATCTACCATTCTGCGTCCAAACGCTCGCAAGTGATTTTGGTTTGGGGGTGGTAATCACCCAAATTCAAGCTAAGCATGAGCGTGTAATCGCATACGCTAGTCGCGCGATGTCAAAAGTAGAGCGGAACTACTCGTCTACCGAGAAAGAGTGTTTGGCCGTAGTATGGGCCATCAGAAAGTTCCGGTACTATCTCGAAGGGTACCACTTTTCAGTGGTGACTGCCCACAGTAGCCTCCGATGGCTATACAACCTCAAAAACTCGACAGGTAGGTTGGCGCGCTGGACGTTGGATCTCCTAGAATATAGTTTCCAAATTTTTCATCGGAAAGGATCGATGCATCAAATGCCGGATGCACTTTCCCGCATGTTCGAGGATGGAGAAGTCGACCATATTGCGGCCATGATGCCTGTCGAGGACGAGTGGTATTCCAGGCGGCGTGAGGCTGTGTTGAAGTCACCCGCGAGGTACGACTATGACGCTTGGAAACTGGTGGTTCCTAAGAACCTCCAGTCAGACCTGGTGCATGAAGTGCATTGCGCACCTGAAGGCGGCCATTTAGGTAGGGAGAAGACCTACCATCGTGACGCAATTCGATATTATTGGCCGGCATGTTGAAGGACATCACGTCATTTCTTAGAAATTGCGAAACATGCCAGCTCAATAAACCTGTGCAAGCTCAATCGCGTGGGCTTATGACCCAGCGAATAGTCCAGGAGCCATGGACAGTCGTGATAACCGACGTCATGGATCATTTCCCTCGGAGTACGCAGGGATATGAATACCTACTAGTATTCCAGGACTTTTTATCGAAATGGATCGAGTTGGCACCCTTAAAAAAGGCCAATGCGGAAAGCATTAATAAAGCTTTCCTTGAACTAATTAGAACCAGGTGGGGAACACCTAAGGTACTCCACTCAGACAGTGGCACCGAATTTAATAATAACGCGGTGAACGACCTTGCTGTGGAGTTCGGTATCCACCGCTCGTTCACACCACTTTATCATCCTCAGGCTAATCCTGTGGAGAGAACCAATAGAGTTATCAAAACTATGATCAGATCATTCATTGACCAAGATCATTGAAGCTGGGACCTACATCTGAATGAGTTGCGATTTGCCTACAACACGGCCCTTCATAGCACCAACCGGGTTACCCCAGCGTTTCTTAATTCTGAACAACTCGGATGGCGCGATTAGAGCATCTGAGAGAACTTATGAGCAAGTTCCAAGATCAGGCTTTTGTCAGGCAAGCCAAATATTATGATCGCCAACATCGCGACTTGTGGATTAAGGTAGGCGACAAGGTTAAGAAACCGTCTCAAGTGTACTCCAGTAGAAGTGGGCACGTAGCGGCAAAGCTGGCCCCGAAGTTCAGTGGCCAATTTGTCGTAGTGAAAATAATTTCACCCAACGTCTATAAGTTAGCTTCGCCAGAAGGGCGGTTAGCTGGAAGGTATCATGCCTCCCACCTTCAGAAGTACGTTAAAGACCCGGAAGACGAACCGAGTGGTCCGGAGGAGTTGGCGGAACTAGATAGGATGGTATTTGAAATCAGCGATTTGGAAGCTGAAGAGGAGCGCGGTATGGATGGTGAGGAGGCCCGAGAGGACGCGGAGATACATTTTGACTGGGGCCGGGGACATATTCATCATCACTCGGACGTCGATTCGGGCGTGGGTGATCGCGTTAGACTCCGAGCTTGCTCGTATTCGAATCAGGGGCTCGGCTGTTTTTAAAACCGGTTGGTGGCAAAGCCTCGGCATTATTAATTTGCATGATTACAAATTAGGCTATTTGTTAGTTATTATGTAATGCTGATATTTTTCCCTCCCTAGAATTTACCTAGGGTCTCCCCTCCGGACGCTTCAGTCTGCCAGGGTTAGGTTATGGGGGTAGGGTTAAGGCAGTGATAACAACGGTTATTTCGGTAAAAGTAAATAAGTAAAAGTATATTCTTCCTGTAATCTACATTTCTATTGCGTGTATGTGTGTGGGTGTGCGAGTGTGTGTGTAAGTGTATGCGATAAGGTACAATATATGAGTAAATGTGCATGTGTATGTAACTCGATATAAACAAACTAGGCGCGTGGTATGAACGTAGTAACAAAGAAACGAAAATGGGTGCGCGGTAGAATTGCGCCAGACCTACTGTCGGACGATGGTGCCGTTTGGGGGGCCTCGCTGAGCTTAAATCGTGAGCTGCTCTCCCCATCAGCGTGGACCTAGAACAGTTCGGTTACGGGGTTGTAAGAGCGGTGCCTCTTACGGCGGGGATTTGACGGACCGTCGTGGACTTGGGCTCCCCTCCTTTCGATTCGGTACAGGTGGTTGGAGGGTGCCCCGGGAGTCACGGCAGGTTTCGCGCGGTCGCTTGTCGGTCGGGTGGACCAGCTGTGGGGGGAGTCGGGTCACGTCCTCACCGTGAGTGAGAACGTCGGGTGCGGTGTGAGTCGCCGGACAGGAAGGTGGCTAAGCAGGGCTTCGTCACATTGCCTGTATCGCATGTGCCGACCACGGGTGTACCCGTCCATCGACGCATACCTCGGTCTCCCCAGGTAAGGGCAGGTGGGTAGGGTTGGAGTCGCCGGACAGGAGGGTGACTAAGCGGGGCTTAGTCACGTCTTCTGTGTCGCATGTGCCGACCACGGGTGTACCCGTCCATCGACGCATACGTCGGTCCCCCCAGGTAAGGGCAGGTGGGTAGGGTTGGAGTCGCCGGACAGGAAGGTGGCTAAGCAGGGCTTCGTCACAGTGCCTGTATCGCATGTGCCGACCACGGGTGTACCCGTCCATCGGCGTATACGGCGGTCTCCCCAGGTAAGGGCAGGTGGGTCAGGTCGGTGGAAAAGAGGTCACCGGACAGGGGGTGGCTAAGTAGGACTTAACCACGGCCCCTGTATCGCATAGGCCGACCACGGGAGTGCCCGTCAATCGGTGTATAACTCGGTTTCCCCAGGTAAGGTCAGGGAAAGCGAGGATGGAGGTTAGGATGGTGGTCGGGAACGTCGTCGTCGTCGTCAGTGTCCCGTTAGCTCGGGCACGGGATGTCCCCGTCCGCCGAGGAACCAGTGCAGCCTCTTCTCGGAGAGGCCAGTCGAACTGAGTCGGCTGCACGCGTCGAGAGAAGTGCCTGGATCCACGTCTCGTTCGTGCTTATAAAGACGCGAGCCGTGGGTCGCGTCGGCGCATTAGCTACTCTGCGGAGGAGGGATGGCGACTCACTCGCCAGTGCCGGTGTACGGTGTAGTGCGTATACGTAAATATATATAGATATATAGTCGCAATGGGAGGATACTGCCGCGTGACGTAACGTCTTGTTACAATTATACTCGGTATATTACTGTCATTCCTAGTAGGATTAATTAAGTTGAGCAAATATTAATAAAATTATTTAAGATTAAAGTTATATACACCTGTGTATAATGGTGTATGGAACCCGAGGTCTGGCAATTAACCAATTTTAACCTTTTTTTTCTTTTTGGCAAACCAAACTAGACAGAGAGAATGGGGCACCTGCCTGGTATTCGCCCCAGTGGGCCGAATCTTGTGAGGGGGGAGTTGTGACGGGGTAACTTGTACCCCGCACAAAAATGATTAAAAACTATCAAATTCAGCTTTGTTTTGTTTTTGTCTTCCATATTCAACTTGGGTGGAAGAATGGAGGAGGGGCCCCCGCGCGCCCCCCACACAACAACAACAACAACTGTCAGATCCTGTGAGGTTGGCTGCAGTGGATGTCTGCTCTCACCTGGGACTACGAAGAGATTTTCTTGGCGCATGCGTGATGGATGGGATTCCCGTACGTTCAAGAGCGCTCGGAAAAACAGGAGCAAGCTTGCGTGGCAGCTAACGCATAATGACACTGCTCCACCACGCTGCGGGAGACGGAACTTGGTATTTGTCCTTCTCCCTCGACCGTCCTCTCACTCAGCAGTTCTACGCTCTAAACGCGGGTGGCGCTTCGACTCTTGAAAGGAGAGAACGGAGACGCCGCTCTAAGAAATGTCATTCGTGATTCTGAGTTCCACCTGAACGCCTCGTGGCAATACAAAAATTCTGAGAGCAGTATAAAATTAAAGGACGTAAACATTTACGAATAAAACTGAGAATGAGAGGACGATCTAGAGGAGGAAGACTGCTGCCAGGTGGGTTCCCTGTTTCTCTCATTTACTAAATTTAACTTGTCGCGTTTCAACGTCGTGTGTCGAATTGGTAGACACACGCCGTTGAAATTTGTTAGTTGCTGACCGCGGACAAGGTCAGGCTTGTTGTCTCGCGCTCGGGATTGATAAATTTAAATTCTGATGTATTTTCTGGGTCAGCATGGACCCCGCTAGCGCGTTATCACTCACTACTGTCATAATTATAAATTGCTAAGGTTTCAAGTGGTCACTCGGACCACTCCCTATAACTGAAGTTTTGTCGGTGTTATAATGGCGTTAGTATCATACGATGTGAGGGATCGATCTTTTCGAAATTGATTCTTGTTGAGTGGGGCGATGGCCGACTCATTGTAACTATTGGCAATTCAATTAATAACCCGTATTCCAATCCGATTTAATTATATCTAAAGGAAAAATGGAAAAGTGTGTGAATTCAATTATTTTAACCCTGTGCGCTAGTCCTTATCAGCCCACTCTACTGGAGCTAGCGGGAAAGTTATCAATGAACTAGTACAATTCAATTAGAGTCTATTTGAAGAGCATTAAATGTCAATTCGCCTTTTGTTAGTTTTAGCTTAGGAAAACTATCTGGCGCCCTTCAGGCAAGTCATGGACTCACTCTGAGTCCGCATCAAATAGTATAAAATATTAAAATCATTGAAAATAAAATAACCATCAAATAATAGGTTAAAATATGTAAGATATGAATTACTGAATTTTAAAGTGGAATCAAATACAAACAGACTTTCATCAGTTGCACATACTAGATCAACTCCAAACAATAAGTCCAGTGTTTTTCGGAGACAAGAAATTCCGAAAAGAAACAGTGATTTCACGATCTCAAAATAATTTTGTTTTTTATCCGTACGTTTATGATAATTCAAACGAAGTGAAACCTATAAGTTTAATATAAACGTCTCATATAGTCATTTTGATAATTTTAACTGTTAATTATTTTCTCTTTAAAATAACGTTACTACGACGACAGCAACATAGTAAGTCCTTACGCTCATGACTTACTATGTCTCACCATTTTAAATAAGACTTTCTAGGTATTACGTGGTATAAATAGTCAGAACGACTTAATATTACTAAAGTTAACACATCAAACATATTTCTACATTTTTTTACACTTCATAACTGCCTAGGAAGTGTTTCACAAAAAGTGGTTGTCCTGTAAACCCAATTCAATGTAGGTACACATTATTACGCACATCACAGAAGCATATTTTTATCCCAGGAATGTATCGTCTCTCAGTACACATATGACCTAATAAGAAAAAATTGATGCAATTAAAATATAATTAAAATTAAAATCAAAATAACAAATTTCCTACAATGTGAAAATAAATTTAAACTCCAAAAAAATAATTCCTTTAATTTTAACAAGGCTATTAGAATTCTTTTTAAACATTAAACTAAAATGTAATTTCAAAAATCGGAAAAAAATTTTAGTAATTATACTTACGAAAATTCATGAGAAACAAAGCTCTTCGAAAAAGTCATTGTTTCACTTCAAGTAAAAACGTTCTCATGTGCACTACTATATGTTTCAAAAATCCTGGCCCCTCTACAAAACATTGCATAAGTCAGTCAAAAAAAAATCGCTTAAAAAGAAGAAACACATCTTGTAAATCCTCACTTTATTACGAATAAGTACATTATTATCTGATCGCGATGCGTCCATAACTTTTGATGCAAATTTACAGTGAAGGTAAAAAAACATGGTTGAAATCACGTTTTGTAACTTGGTCAACTTTCGCCCGTTGTATTTCAATGAAAAATGCATGGATTCTTTTTAAAAAAGTCAAATAGTTACCTTGAAGTTTTATTTATGAGTACGTTTTCGAAAAATTTGAAAATATTTATAACTTTGGTGTCGGCAGTAAATAAAAGCGAAGGATGCTAACTCATCTTCTAATCAAGCTAAAGGGCTCTACTGAGGCTTAAGGTTTTCCAACAAAATTAACAAATGAAATGGCGGGGTTTTAAATACAGTTAATTACATCAGTAACCAGCTATCGCACATTATAGTTTTCCGTTTTTTTTTGGGACTGGAGGCACAAAAGAAGTCGATGATAATCTCAGCGGGTTTCAGGGTATCGATGTCCTGCTTGATCCTTCGTCCTTTTCTTTTCTTCAACTGTTCGGGTTAAGGTGTGTAAGCAGGGAACCAAACACTACAAAGAGACACGTGAGATCAAGAGCACTGGGTCCTTGCCAAGGGTAGTTGCCTTTTCGAACGCTGGAGAACGAGCGAGTTCCTCGCATCCACACACACACACTGGGCCTCTCCCCCTTAGCGCCCATTCCCCCACCTCACCTCATACCTCGCCGTGCCTGGCCCAGAGGGTGCCACCCCCTCTTGCCTAAATTTTTGACCTCATGACGAAAGTGGGTCTAACGCCTTGGAAAAGTCCTGATCTTCCTTTCGAAGATATAATTATCTTGGAAATCAGTGAGACTTCACCAAGCGAAGGCTACGAACACGGCCCTATCAGGTGCCCATGTGGTGATGGCGCAGAGTGGAGGGGCGGGGGATACGCTCACTCTATTGCCAAAAATGCGCTTGATGCAACTCGCGAGAACACCCCCGCGATCCCCAGAGATCGCGCAGACAAACGCAGGACGCAACCATCTCACCACCATACGCGGTGTGACCCCACACAATCTGCCATTCAGAAAAATTCGGATGAACATTAACGTTTCTTATCAATACAGCTGTTCCAAACTTCAGCTTTTCGCTCTCAATTTCAGCTTTACATACCCTATATCTCCATATATTAAGTGACAAATAAATACAAAATAAAATAAATGACAAAGGTGCTATATAAGATGTGAGACGTGAGAAGTACAATGCAAGCAGGTGTAACAATCGACTGGTTAATCTTTACAATGTTTGCTTTCTCGAAAATTAGGTTCGATGAAACACGAGCTGACGCATCTACACTTATTCGAGGGCAACGCAGACCCAAATCTACCTGCTTTTATTATTTAAACCATTTCAAAACAAACCTAACAATATCTACGAGAAGAAGGAAGGGTCATTAAATGCGTGCATCGGGCAAACACCCTACCTTATCATCCCGACCTTGAAAGAACCATTCCCAATAACATCACTTTTGCCCTACATTTTAGAAGGCTACTATGTGGAGAAGCCCCCATCATCCTTAAGTCCCCTTTAGATCTCTAGCTAACCGGAACATCAACTTTCGTACATCTGGTAAAATGTGCCGCGTGGGTCCGTCGCTTTTATTTACTGCGGACACTAAAGTTATAAACATTTTCAAATTTTTTGAAAATGTACTTATAAATAAAACTGCAAGGTAACTACTCAATTTTTTACAAAAGAATTCATGCATTTTTCCATGAAATACAACTGTCGAAAGTTGACCAAGTTACAAAAGGTGCTTTTAACCACGTTTTTCACCTTCACTGCAAATCTGCATCGAAAGTTATGGACGCATCGCAATCAAATAATAATGTACTTATTCGTAATAAAATGAGGATTTTCAAGATGTTTTTCTTTTTTTAAGCGATTTTTTTTGATTGAGTTAAGCAATGATTTGCAGAGGGGCCAGGATTTTTGAAACAGATAGTAGGTCCCGAAAGTCCTCACTATCGGCGAGAAAATTCAAGTCCTCTGGCTTTGATGTTGAAAAAGTATGTAAAGAAAAAATGCTAGCTCAGTGAATGACGGATCATTTTAAAGGTGGAAATGTTCTACGTTAATGAGCCAAAAAAGGATAT
>CAKNWW010299836.1:0-10235 GCA_932074435.1 Andricus kollari | reverse complement strand
CACTCATGGGTCTTGGGCCTTAAATATAATCGTCCCAAGATTATCCATTCATACTAAAAAGATTAAGGCGCTTGAATTTAGTAACAATTTTAATTTTCACTTTTTCCAACAACTTTTCATTTTAGTTTTTTCTTAAAGTTGTTGATTTCTTCCCTTATTTGCAATTGTGTCTTTTGCCTCATTTTCTTCTTTCCTTTGTTTCAAGAAAGCGTCGAGTTGGTCCATTCCTTTCGGGATATTTTTTTTTTGCTAGTTGGTGGTTGTAGTTGTACTTTTTTGCATCCTCCTGGATTCATAAAAAGTTTCCAAGCCTGGAGTCCGTCCATGATGGCTTATTTTAAATTTAAATACTTTAAATTTCAGTTCCCGCGGCGCAGCAAATCCCACTACGCAGTCACCAAATGTTACGTCCTGCCTTTTCGATCCGTAGACACTGAAGTTAACTCAACGATGATTGGTTGATTCTTTTTGTTGAGGGTTCGCTGCTAACTTGCATCGATTTGAAAATCGACTACCGCGAAACTATCACATGATTTTAAAAGGAGAGTAAAGAGAATACACTGAGTTTAAAAACAATTGTTTATTTTATTAATTTTAACTAATAATATTATCCACTAAGCACAATAATCCTTATAAATGGCACACACAATATTTAATTAAACGAAAGCGTTATTATTAATCTAAGTCTATTAGATATTATAGTTTCTTAAATGATAAGCTATATTAACTATATTCAAAAATTGCCGCGATGCTTCGCGGAGCTTGACTGTTATTGAAATATTTTCTAAGTCCCACTTAGATAATATTCCAAAACTAAAATGAGTGTTGTAGGATCGAGGTTTAAGAAGCGCGCCGAAATACAAAATTCTGACGTTTTCATGCTCTGCATCTATATTTAAAAGCTCGTTTTGGGAGGGGTTTATCCCTACTTTTAGAGTTTAGCCAATGGGAATGCTTACGTCACTCAATTTTAGAGCCAAATGACCAATCATGAATGAGGTCACTTTACTCCTCCTACAAGTTTAGGCAATTAAAGTGAGTGACAGTTCAAGGATTTGGGTCCAAAGTTCGACTTTTCGACAGGACACACGTCAATCATTTTGAGTGACGGTTTCCTGTTTGAAAGTCCAAAGATCGCTTTTTATGGCGTCTGGCTGGCGCCATGGCCCATTAATGATACTAAAAATAGCTCAAGGTTTCAAGTTTCTAACCTCTAAATCCATCTTGGGTACCGAACTGCTCAGTATTTTTAATGAATGTGTAACTCAGAGGAAATAGGATACAATACTAAAACATAAATATCTAAACGCAATAACTCTATAGTTTCGCAGGATTATAATTACTTAATAATTATTAGTCAATATATATACTATATATAATCAATTTTTCATTTTATGTCATTTGAATCTTCCCGCCATGATATTTACTAGTTTAGAGAGTATTACGTAAAAGGGTCTTAGTGCCCTGGGACTTTAATTTTAAAAACGGTGCACACCGTTACAGTGAACAGTCTCGGGCAGCTGCCTGCCTGCCCCAGGCAGGCAGACAGAGGTATGACAGCACCATAAGAGGGGAGTGGGACGAACAACGTCCAAGAATTCCTTAATGCTTGCCACGGCTGAAAACTTCGTGTCGAAATCACGCACAAGCGCACTGGCGGTTGCCATGTCAACGATGTCAACACGCGCCGGAAGTTTTGAACTTGTGTTTTGAACATTTCTTCACTGAAATTAACTTTATTCCGTACTTACGTAATCCACAAATCATTATAATAATTTTATTGCAGTACTTACAAGTTTCTAGATCCTTTTCATATTTTAGATGCCATTTTCCTTCTCGTTTTTAATTCAGGAACGTGATATACACCCAATGTTTGGCTGTTTTTTACCGTCATCTGAAATTGTGGGGAGTTTGACTTAGTTATTGTCTCTTTAGTTTATTCATTCTCGGAAAAGGGGCTGCACCTGAAATAAAACTGTAAACTCTGCGCGTAGCTCGAAGGTCAGCGCCGAGCAGGTAGAATGGAACCTTTTCCCACGACTTATATGTAATTGGATCAGGAATTTGTTTTCACTTTTATAATTATTATTTTTCCTCAAAGTTGAGTTCAGTTCAAGTTGACCCTTTGTGGTGGAGGTTCCGTTTTGCCCGTGCGAGCGAGTCTCATGTTTGGATTGTGTGTGTTTGCCATTGTGGGTGTCAGTGTGTCATAGGAGCGAGTCTCGTGTTTGGATTGTGTGCATCTGCCATTTGAGTGGATTACTGTATGGCGGACTGGTTGTCATCCCACTATTGTCAACGAGTCTCAGGTTGGATTATTTGTGTTTACCACTGTATGGATGAGGTAATTTCTGACTTACTCTTGTGATTACTATTTGAATTTATTTCTGACTTACTCTTGTGATTACTATATGAATTTATTTCTGACTTACTCTTGTGATCACTATTTTGACTTTTCGGCTTTTTCCTCCACTCACCGAGTGGAGGTTTTTTATGCCATACAATAAACTCTTTCCTTTGCAACTAGAAATTGGGTTGTGGTTATTTAAACCCCAATACGCTCCACTAGCAATTAAGTACCTGGTCATTACTCAAACACCCAACACAAACGAACATAACCTACGTATGCATCGAGATGTCAAAATATAACACAGGGGAGTGGGTGAAACACGTGACTGCGAAAACAGTTCTGCGCATGTGCGCGGCACGGACACGAAATTTTCAGCCGTGGCAAACATTAACGAATTCTTGGACGTCGCTCGTCCCACCTCTGCTCACCAAACACATAGGGTGATACCACTCCTTACTATTCCTTCGTGCATGTGGCCTAACTAGACCCTTGCCGCATCTAGGTATAATATCTTTGTTTTAAAATAGATTTAAGATATTAACCCTGTTTTAGCCATAAAATAATTTTCCAAGTTGGGGCCAAACTTGTAACTGTGCAAACATTTGGCAATTTCCACACGGGTATTCGTATATATTTTTCAGCTCTTAGAAATGTATATAATATCAAAATAAATAAAGAATTGCCTCTCTGACTGCTCATAGCAGACGATAGTTCAAGTAAAATGTTGGGATTTCGGCGGGCTTTTTGAAATAATGTTTCAAAATATGTGGTTTATTTTATGAAAAAGATGTAAATATTGGAATCTTAAAGTGAATTATGATATATTATGGCATCTTATACTTCGTGGTAAATAAATTAAGTGCAAGAAATATGAATTTTCAAGAAAGTCTGAAAATGATTTAGAAAAAAATTAGCTTGTATAAATGAAACGTTTTGGAATATGCTTTATTGTATAACATTAATATTTATATTAACAAATATTATACTAAAATATAATAATTATTATGTAATTTTCGTTTACATGAGGCATTTTTGTACTTTTATTCAAATAAAAAGTATACTGTGTACTGTGATTTAAAATATACTCAGTATATTTTATAAAGAAGAAAGTATTATTAGTTTTACCATTTTCTCGCATAATAGTAGATTCTATTTATATACTATTTTAAATGTATTCATATTCTTATTTCTAAACACATGACATACAAAAATACATATATACCACTTAAAGTATTTGCCAGAAATGATTGCAGTATTTCAATCTGAAACTCCAGTCATGTAAAATTAAGTAACTAATGTTGGAAGTGATAAATTTATTACAAAACTTACTTATCCAATATATTTTAATAAAGTAATCTTAACATGTATAGAGTAGAATTTCAAATAATCCGCTGAAATTTAGCCATTTTCTCCCAATAGTCGTCTACTACTAACAATCAGATGTAAATTTTTTTTATATTTTCCATTTTCTACAGTTTTCCAGATACTGAAATGTGGACATTATTAGAATAACAGGTTCAACTGTGTAGTGCAGCTAATTTTATTACCAATGTACATTCCATTTATAAGAAATTAGAGTTGACTTGCCCTGCTCGCTTGTGCTCGGTCATGACCGAGCATGACGGTAAATTCACATTACTATTCTCAGGACCTCTACGCTTTCAAAGAAACAACTGAATACTATAATACCAGTTTCTATCTTTTTTCGAAATTTGTCTTTGGTGCACAAAATAAAAAATATTGGAAAACTATGACTGGAAAAGCAAATGGATAATGAAAGCGAAGTTGTCGTTGCAAAAAAAGTGCTTCACGGAAGTTTGGAAGGAGAAAAAAATAAATTCTCATAAATTCTCGCCGGGAACGAACGTCGGGTAAGTTACCCGGTAACTTGCCAATATTACTGTACGTTACCAGGGTAATTTACCCGACTCAAAACTCTAGGGAAGATAGGTATAGAGGGGACCCGGAAAATGAGACGTCGGGCGAAGGGGTTAGTTTGGGAATCAGCGATGCGCGGCGCTAGTGTCGCGAAAGAGTGACGGACCCAGTGCTTCACCGATAGAAAGTATGCTTGCGTGTGAGTAGCATGGGCCAAGAATGTGTGTGGTGTATGTGAGTCAGAAGACAGGACGAGCGTGACAAATGAAAGAAATGGTTACTTGCTAGTTTTTCACCGTAACCAAGAACTGCTGCTAAATCTCATCGATGTTGAATATTTGCATCTTGTATATTCTGCATAATTTTCAAGTATGAGCTATTAAAAAAAAAAAAACTTTTTTGGTTAAAAATAGTAAAAAATGTGTGTTTTTTATGAGTTATAACTCTTGACTTATGAAGGCTGGAAGATTAATTTTGTTTACAATTACGCATTAATGAAAATTTGTTATCTTTCATCGTTAACGTATATTTACCCGAAAACGAAGTATTTTGAAAATTAAAATCTTTTTTTTTTTAACTCAGGGTTCTTTAGAGACTTATAACTCTGCGCCTAATACTTAAAGAAGGTTCTTCTTTTTTTTTTATAACTTTTTCAGAATTTTCTCAAGTTTACGAAGGCAGTCTACAAAAACACTATTTTTGGAAAATTGTTCAAAAATATTTTCGGGACGCATCTTATAGTCATGTTTGGAAAATTTTAAACTAGGCACACCAAAACATTTACTCTACGCTCACCAAATTTCGTTGAACATAGACGCCCTTTTTATTTGTGTATTTTTTGTAAATGTTGTAAATCTACCCTGGCGGACCGGCCGAACGCAATCATTACGCTATAGCGTAATGGTAAAGTAATGGTAAAGTAATGTTAAAGTAATATGGCATTATAATTATTGAAAGAAGCAAAACAAATATGTAAACTGTTGAAACTATAATAATACGTTAAAATTTACGTTAAATGATCATGCCGTGATTGCAACAAGTTTCTTTTTCAGCGTTAAAAAATGAAAAAATAATGTGTCTGTCATTGCAGTCTGATAACGGGGGCTTCAAGCAGGATGCCAATATGCAGGGGCCCGACTTCAATTACAGCCACTTTGTTTTTTTATTTTTTAACGCTGAAAAATCAACTTGTTGCAATTACGGCATGACCATTTAACGTAAAATTTAACGTATTATTATAGTTTCAACAGTTTGCATATTTGTTTTGCTTCTTTCAATAATTATAATGCCATATTACTTTAACATTACTTTACCATTACTTTACCATTACGCTATAGCGTAATGATTGCGTTCGGCCGGTCCGCCAGGGTATTATTCAAAAATCACTAATGCTTCCTGTATGAGGAAGTAAACACATTTGCGAACGGGAAGCAAAGTTCTCGTAAAATCAAAGATATTATAAGCCTAGATTCGGCACGGGTTGTCAGAGTGGGGGAACTTTATATATATATATATATATATATATATATATATAATATCACATTTTCTGCCATATCGAGGTGCTGCCCTCATCGTACTACGAAGTCGAGCGCTGATTTTCTCGTTCTTCGTCAAATATGACGGTAAAGCAGTAGAAAGATTTTTTAAGGTTAGAAAAGTTTGACATGTATCGCTTCAGAAACACTGCACTTACGAATATAACAATGTGCAAAGTCTAGGCACACCGAAAATACATATTTGGAAAAAATAATGAAGAATTAATAATGACAGAAGCACTGATATGATTGTAATAAATAAACTGAATTGTGAGAGTAATACTCCCAAAAGATAATTATGTTTATATTTTTTAATATAATTATAATTTCGAATACGTTCATGCTATTCTATGAATGATAGATATGATTTTTTAAATTATAATTTTTTGTACTTTGAAGTTTAATTTTTATTACTAGACTGAACCAAAATTTAAGTGCATTTAAGAATATATCGAATTTTTGCAGATTTGAAGCTGGAGACAGGTTTTCTGTACATAGTCTTTTTAAAAAATGATAAAAAAACTTTTCACGAAAATCGAAATTTATTTTTAAAAAACTAAACAGAAATTTCGAGGTAAACCATAAACCAGTGCTGAAAAAAAATTTCTTTAATATTCTTTTAAATTAAATTAATCTAATATTTATAACAAAAAAAAACTTTTCTAAAGTTTTTTAAAAATTACAAAAAAATTTCTTAAAAATCGAATTGTTAATTAAAACACAAAAAAAAAATGAAAAAGAAACTTCGAGATAAATTAGTGCTGATTTGAATCCCATAAAGTTCATTTGGAAAATGTTATTAGATTCGAAGAAAATGTAGAGAGAATTTTTTCCCATTTGAGGCGCACGTGTTTTTACAATTATTTGTTTATACAATTTTTGTATAATTATTTTAATTTTAAATTCCAACAATAATTTTTTTAAACTAAATTTTAAACAAAAATTTCTGTTATCAAAATATTTTATTATCGTATTTTTAATAAATAATATTTATTAAGAAACAATTTTTTAATTATTAAGATTCTGTAATTTTATGATTATGAATTATTCTATTTCGGATATTTCATAATTTGGTAGTTTTATGTCGGAAATGTTATTATTTGGGAATTTTCAAATTCAATAATATTATGAACTGTTCGGGAATTTTATTATTCGGGAGTTTTACAGAGTCGGGAATTTTATTTTCGGAATATTTCAGTCGTCCCTACAGGTACAGAAAATTTGCTGTAACTATAATTTCGACACCTGGATCTTGTCGATTTTTTCTTACAGTATTTATTAAAAAAAATTTATTATGCGAAAATTTTTGAAATCATAAGTTATAAAGATAATCTTATTAAATACCAAAATTAAAAATTAAATAGTTCACTGTATATCGAATTTGTATTCCTGGGTTTTATAGTAGAAAGAAGTAAAAAGAAGCAAAGTTATAAAATCTAATATTTTTATTTTGATTGTGATTTCTTAATAAAAGAAAGTGCTATTTAGTCTACAAAACAGCTACAAAACTCAAACTTTTACGGAACAAATTGCTAAATATTTTTTTCGTATAAGTTCAAAAAATAAAAAATGTATATGCACCCGGAATGTTACAAAGAAAGGTGTTTTTTATATTACGATGTTTTTTAAAGGGCTGATCGCAATTTCAGAAATATTTAAAGCCTTAATAGTTGATACTTTTTAAATGTGTAGTATTCAGTATATTGAATAATTTGAAATTTAAAGGTATTTAAATAAGCAAGAATTTTTTAATTGAAAGTGTTCGATAATTTTAGATTGAAACGGTTAAAATTATTTAGTTAAAAATTAAAATCGTTTAAAGTTGCAGGATTAGAAATGTACGTCTTTTAATACTTGAATCATTATTTGAGAACGACTAAAATCGTATAAATTCAGATAAATTTGAAAGTAGGACTATTGGAAATTAGGAGTGCTTGAAAGAACTGATAAAATGGTTAGTGTCAAAAGCTCTTTAAAAGGGTGCTTTTCCAAGTTTGATTTATTTTTTAATAATTTGGCACCCCACGAATTTTTGTTTGTGAGAAAGTGTTTGTTTCTGAATAAATTGACTCTATTATTGTTTCTGATTGCGTTCTGGCCTTCGTAATCACGCAAATGTAAACTTCCGATTGAGTCTTCATAAACAATGTTCAATTTAAAAATCACGTCAAATTAATAGACTCATGAATAAACACCTTTATTCAATTTCAAAATCTTATTAAAGTATTGTATCAGTATAAAATATTCCATTTTTAACCCATTCAATTTCGAATTTTTAAATTAAAAAAAAACAGAACCATTTTCAATATTAAACAATTCGAAACTGAATTATCACAATTTCAGAGTGATAAATTTAAACTTTGAATGTTACAATTATAATTTTTCTATTTTTTTAAATTTTTGATTCGGGAAGAATTAAAAAGAGATTTTATTTCGAAAAAGTACACGACTTTAAGAGAATGTTTAAAAATATTTCAAAACATTTTGAAAGATTTACAAAATTGCAAAAAAAATCTGGAAGCTTTTGAGGCCATTTTTTTTGGATTTTACAAAAAATTTAAGAAATATGGGAATCACTCAAAGATATTTAGAAGTTCCGAAAAAAATTTCAAAAATAATTTGAAAAGATCTTAAATAATTTAAAAGAAAATTGATACTTTTGATGATTTCGACATTAAATTTTGACTTTTTATTTTTAAAAATTACATCATTTTAAGAGAAGGTATAAAAGTATGGTAAGACTGAAAAAATTGCGAAAGGGATGATTGGATGACTGAAAAATTCCGAAAAATGAAATCTCCGACACTATTAAATTGCCGATTTGGAATATTTCCTAATAATAAAATTCCCGAAATTATAAAATTATCGATGTATAAAAATCTCGAATTGGAAAATTGAAAATTGCCAAATAATAAAACTACCGAACAGTTTATAATTTTACCGAATTGGACAATTCCAGACAAAAAATATCCAAGGTAAAAAATTCTTGAATTATGGAATTCCCTAATTTAAACATAAAAAAATGGTTTTTCTATCAATATTATTTATTTATTAAAAATACAATAATCAACTATTTTGACCAACGAATTTGTTTGATATTAAAATTTTTTTAAATTATTGTTTGAATTTAAAAGAACAATGATTGTATACAAATTGTATTAAAAAACAAACTAAAAAACACATGCGCTTCGAAAGACATAAAATTGTTTCCCTAATTTTCTTCGAATCTAATAAAATTTTTCAAACAAACTTTGCAGGATTCAATTCAGTACCGATTTATATCGAAATTTATTTATTTATTATTATTTTTTTTTGTACTAAAAATTTTTTAATCCAGAAATATATATATTTTTTAATTATTGTTATTTAAAATTTAAACAATAATTTTTTTAAAACTTTAAACATTAAGAAAATTTCTTTAGTTAAAGTATTTTATTATTGTATTTGTTATAAATAAATAATATTTAATGAACAACAATTTTTTAAATTAAATTCCGGAATTTTCTAGTTCGGATACTTTATAATTCGGCAATTTTCTGTCGGGAGTTTTCAAATTCGGTAATATTATATACTTTCGGGAATTTCATTATTCGTCAATTCAATTAGGGAGTTTTATATTTCGGCACTTCCATGATGTCGAGAATTTTGCAATTCGCGAATTTCACAGTGTCGGGAATTTTATTTTTCGGGATTTTTCAATCGCCTCTTGCGAAAAATTAAATTCCCGTCACTATAGTATCGAATTTGAAAATTCCCGACAGAAAATTTCCGAATTATAAAATATTTAAACTAAAAATTCCCGATTTTGAACAATGAAAAAATTGTTTGTTAACAAATATTTCAAAAAATAAAATAATCAAATATTTATATTAAAGAAAAAACTTTGTTAATGTTTATAGTTTAAAAAAATTAATGTTTGAATAAAAAAAACAATAATTGAAAAAATTTATTTTTGGATAAAAAATTTTATTTAAAGATGTGCTTTGTATTTTTTTTAATTAAAAAAACGTTCTTGAAAATCAAATTATTAACTTAAAAAAATAAATAAAAAGAAACTTCGAGATAAATCAGTGCTCAATTGAATCCTGTAAAGCTTGTTTCTCTCGAAGCCCACGTGTTTTTAAATTTATTTTTTTATAACATTTTTATAAAATTATTGTTATTTCAAATTCAACGAATAATTAAAAAAAAAAAATAAACATTTTCTATGATAAAACTATTTGATTATTGTATTTTTAATAAATAAATAGTATTTATTAAAAACCATTTTCTTAATTGCTTAAATTCCCGAATTTTCTAGTTTGTATGTTTTATAGCTCGACAATATTTTATCTGAAATTTTATTATTTGGGATTTTTCAAATTCGGAATCAAACAAGTTTAAAATATTTATGAAGTTGTAAAAAAAATCTACAAGATTTTGAGGTAATTTTTTTGTGCAGAATTTTATAAAAATTTTACGAAAAATTGAGA
>CAKNWW010299834.1:0-13043 GCA_932074435.1 Andricus kollari | reverse complement strand
TAGCTTGGATTAGAATGTTAATTTTAGTTTGTGTTTTTGGATTTTGAAAATGCTATAACTTTGATAATTTTCTTTTGATCAAAAAAAGTCATTAGGATAAATTGTTCGACTTTTTAAGTACTACGAACAACCGCAAATACAATTTCTAAATTTTGAAACACCTAAAACCAACCATCTCATTGAGATGAGAATGTAAAAAATCCATTTTCGTTTTGTTTTGGAAATTTCCCACAAGAAAAAAATACGTTTTTGTAAATTTTATTCAGAATCGTCAATTTTAGCTGTATCCAGCTGAAACTTGATATTTTTCTTGACAATTAGCCATAGAATTCGAATAAAATATCAATTTTTAAATATCACCCCCATAACTTTGCTAAATAAGGTTTTGTTGATGCAAAATGTTTCTGAAACATAAAACACTACTTCGTACAGATAATTAGATAAATAAATACATAATTGTTAAAACAATTTACTATTATTGTTAATGATATTCTCTTTGATAATTGCTAGAAATTGCGGTTTTTTCTGAAATTTTCAACTTTTTGTTCACTTTTCACTTGGATTGAGTTAATATTTAATTCCATTTAGCGAAAATAATTATTTAAACAAATCATTATTGTTTATAATTGTCTTCAACTATATTAATGCCAAATAGTTGTGGCTTTTTACTGAAATTTTTAACTTTTAACCCACTTTTTACTTTGTGCTAAAACGTAGCGGTTTTTTCTAAAATGTTTAACTTTTACGTTGCCTTTTTAGTAATGAAAAAATAATAAATATAAAATAGATAGAATCATTTTTTAAACAATCTATTTTTTTGGTGAATATATTTTTCTGAAAAGAACAGATATTTGAAATATTATTCAAGTCAATTATGTTTGATAAATTGCAGAAATTATTACCTTGCTCTAAGTGAAAATTTGACAAATAAAAAATATTAGTAAAATAAAACAAAAAATTTGTTAAGAAAATTATGTTTGTTAAATGAGATTTATTATTATAACACTCCTAGCGAAAAGTGGACAAAAAGTTTAAAATTGAAAAAAAAACCTGCAGCTTTCTAGCAATTATCTGAGAGAAGATAGTTATAAACAATAATAAATTTTTTAGATAACTAGTTTTGTTAACTTGCATAATTTATTAGTTTAATAAATGAAAAGTGGGCAAAATTTTAAAAATTTCAAATGAAACCGCAACTATCGAGCATTAATAAAAAAGAAGATAGTTATGAGCAATAATAGTTCCTGTAAATAATTATTTTTGCTCAATTGAATTAATTACTATTAATTATTATCTAGAAAACTTGTAATTTTTTAGCATCATTTTATGAGAATATTATTAGTAATAATAATAATTTGTTTAAAAAATTAAGTTTTACGTCACGCCAATTAAAAATGGGACACAAAGTAAAACATTTTTTAAAGAACCGCCACTTTCTAATACTATTCTTAGACCAAATTACTAAAAACAAGAATAAATTATTTAAAAAATTTATATAAACATATAATTATCAGCATAAAGTAGTATTTTATTTCTGAGAAAAAATTTACAAACAAAAAATGCAAAAAATATGATAATCAGCGCCCAAAACTCGCAAAACACATTTTTTCGTTTATAGGGTTTTTTGGGACCCTATAAAAAAGAGTTATAGAGGTCATATTTAAAAGTAATAGTTGACTCTTATTCTATGGCTAATTGCGAAGAGAAATATTGGATTTCAACTCGATTCATCTAAAACTGACGATTCTAAATAAAATTTACAAAAACGTATTTTTTTCTTATGGGAAATGCGTTTGAAATTTCATGGGGCTTGCGCCACCTCTAAATATAATTTTGTCGGAGAAATTGACAAGTTTCAAATTTATCTTAAAAAGTCATTTAAAAAGGCGGCTTTCAAAAACACATTCCTAATTCTATTTAATTATTAAATCTGAAGTATATATAATAACATTTATATTTTTATATAATGTAAAAACTTGGTGATGTGATAAATTGATAATACAGCTGGAAAAAAATTGTTCTTTAATTGTTTTATTTGAATATCAATGATATTCTTAAAATGTATCTGTTATCTGAACATTTATCTTGAGTTTAAATTCGAAATTGAACCTGTTACCGCATTGAAAAAGAACATAAAACTTTGTGTTAATAAGAATAAAAATTTAATAATGCCAGAAATAACGTTTTTTCCGTTTCTGGGATTTCTTTTATTAGATTATAATAATGATGTGATGAAATACTGAACCTACAGAAATAAAAAATACAGAGTATTAGATGTATAATTGCGGGTGATTAATTATAATTCTTTATGATGATTAACATTCATGATATCCTGTGTTCTTTCCACTAAATTATAAAATAAAACAAATAGTTAATTAATTCTTGCGGAATTCTTTCGGAATCAATAGTTTAAATGAAAATTGATGGATTTTGAAACTTTCTTTCGAATGTTTTCGAATGAGCTCCTGTGTGAAACTTTCGCGATCGTTATATACTTATGTTCGAACCAACACAACAATTAAGACTTTCAATTTCATCAATCGCGTGATTTATTTAGGTAGCAAATTTCAAAAGTTTATGCAATGATAATGATGAAGACGTTGTACAAAGTTAATACCTATGTTGGCTTATATTAGTTTAATTTTCCCACAACAAGTTCATGATATACCAGTAGACGATTGTCTGCTTTGAGAAGAATTAAATACTTTGTTGTTTGTTGCAGAGTTGAGTTCAGAGTTTGACTGTTTACCTAACGGTGAGCCTATTCCTAGTGTTCCTCGTTCCGGATCTTCTTCTTCTTCTTCTTCTCCTGAAAGACATAATTCTCCTACAAGGCCTCTTTCACATGCAGGGTCTTCTCTTCGAGTCAGGTCCAGGTCTCCTTCTGCCAGGCATAGTCCTTCACGAATAATTGGTATTGACCAGAGAGAAAGTGAATATTTTCAGCTTATTCCACACACCAATCCGCACCGGCGATTTTTTGTTCAAAGATACACTTTTCCTGCCGACAAACCAATTAGATTGCGAGGAATAGGACTGTATGACATGAAGCCCATGCCAGCAGAAGAACAAAAAGTATTAGCAACATCCACTGGTGACGCCATTGCAATAATGGAATCTGCTTCATTCCTTCGTGGAATATTTAATTACAATGGAGAACGGGTGGGCATAAACATGGAAAGCGGCGTGGTGTTCGAATTGACCCCAGAATTAATCCGTGAAACGCCATTAGGCAACGCTCGCCGAATCCAAAAGAATTTTCAAGTGGTGCGTGTGAGCAATGTATGAGCCACGATTATCCACACCATTATTTTATTAAAACTAATGGAAACCTACAATAAGAATTTTCAATAAACAAGTTTCCATAATTTACATGCATTTTTAACTTAAAACGAGAATTGAAATTTAAGAATCTTAAATTAGATTAAAATCAAATTCAAAATCCCATTTAACGTCCAACATTCAAGTAAATGTAGTAGTATAAACGTTTATTCTTCAGCCTGTTGGCCTTATAAAATTGACTCTTATCGCCTTGCCTTCCTCGCCTCGCTTCGCCTCGCTTCGCCTGGCTCGCATGTCCCTACTCTCTCGCTTTCGCGTCTATTACCTAATTCTTATCTACTATTTACAATATTTACATCCTACTTATATCCACTTCCTCTCTTATTTACAATCTTTCCTTCTTCATTCCTCTTCCTCCTTCCTTCTCTTCTTCTCCATTCTACCCAACACTCCCTTCACCCATGCTACTGCCCTTTTGTCCCCCCTTTCATGCATCAATACCTCCATGCTCCTTCCACTCCTTTGCACCTCTACACACTCCTCCAGCCAGTGCTCCACTTTTGCATACCCCTTCCCACACAGTTGACACATCCTCTTTTGCCAAGGGAGCCAGAATCTATTAAAATCCTCCATGCACCCACATCTCATCCTCGCTATAAGCTCCTGACTTCCTTTCTCTCCTTTCTCACACAAATATTGCGCTCTCGCCCTTGGCATAATCCACACACAGTTCCCCTCTTCCTGTCCATGAACTACTTCCTTCAATCCTTCTCTAACCCCCGTTATATTTCCCCCACCAGCTCTTCCTTTCTTCTTGACTCTGACCGCCTCCTGGAGTCTCCACCTATACCCCCTTGGCAGCTTTGGCTCTATTCTATCCCATTCCTTTCTTTCTACCCACGTCTCTACCAGTCCCACAAAATCAAACTCTTGTATATACCTCCAGAACTCCTCGTCCTTCTTCTTTATCCCTGCTACGTTCCAGTATAGCACCTTCACTACTCCTCTACCCTGCATCACCCCCACCCCCCTACTTCCTACGAAATAAATTCCCCTGCACTTCCTTCAACACCTATTTCTCCTCGTCCCATACCCACATTTTCTCCTCTATTCTTATTTTCTGATATCCTACCTTCGCCGGTCTCCCTTCACTCCTCTCTCTCCTAGCCCTGTCGTACAGCATTCTCTGCACATCCCTTTCCTTTATCGTCAAATCGTGATCGATGAAAACTTCCCTATCCTTTATCTTATTTTTATTACGCATCACCCCCAACTTTTCTTCCCAGCTCTTCAACTCCACAACCGCCACTTCCTTCTCCTTCCTCCCCTCCAACTTAAATTTCCCTACCATCTCATTCAAGTCAATGTATAAATTCCTGAAAATAAACCAAGAATCTTACGATAAAATTTGGACAAGCACCACAAAATGCTCCTATTGCAATTTCTGAAAACAAAACAAAAATTTGTTTCTTTGTACAAAAATAAAATAGAGGAAAGAAAATGAGAAGGCAACCCACCAAATCTCACACAGCACCCTTATCAAGGTAGGAAAACTTAGACCAGGTGGAAACAGCAACGAAAATACGATGCTACCTCCTGGATACCTGAGAATTGAGTGTTGGTATAAAGGCAACTCCTGTATACCTGAGAACTAAGTATGGGTCTAAAGGAAAATCCGTTATGAACATGATTGAACAGGAAATAAGAGAAAGTCAAGACTCATGAAAATCTGTTGCTAAATGTAATTAATCATACTAGAATAACTTTTGTTTAATTTATACAAATCTGTTTTCAAATTAATAGACGACTTATTTTGTTTTTTAATATAAAGCATTTCCATGAATTCTCTCTTTCTCTCATTACTTTCGCTATGTAAAATTTCAACATTATCCCAGTCGAACTCATAGTCAATATCAACAAACCCTCTCGTATGTCTAGCAAGAACACTCTTATAACAGCGTCCCAAACGAACATCACTTTTGTGTTCCTCCAGCCTAGTGTTAAGAAGTCTGCCAGTCTGTCCCACATAAGTCATCTTACAGATCTTGCAAGTGATCTTGTAAACAACACCTCCTTTTTCAAATTTATCTAAAGGATCTTTAGAAAAAGTTATTAATGAATCCATTTTAAATGGTATACGGAAAATGGTATTGATATTAAATTTTGTTTACATAAATTCAATAGTTTTTGAAATTTGACCAAAAAAAGGAAGAACAAAAGTATTAAAAGAACTATACCCTCTCAATTCCTTCTGATCATCTGTAGATAAAATGTAACTTTGTTTTTGATTTGTTGAATTCTAATTGTGATATGTTGCTCAATTAACTTTCGTGGGTAATGATTAAGAAAAAGGATATTCCTAACAATATTCAAATTCTCTTTGTCAAATGAAATGTGGGACAAACCTAGAGCGATGTCAACCAAGTTTTTGATTATTGCAATTTTGTTTTGAAAAGGATGAGCAGAAAAGAAATTTAAAATTCTACCTGAATATGTACTTTTCCTATACCAATTGGTAATAATACTACCATCCTGACCTTCGATTACTTCTATGTCGAAAAAACTGATTATATTATTTTTCTCTATTTCATGGGTAAATTTAAGTTTCAGATGCAAACCATTAAAAGAATTAAGAACTGCCTGTACCTTTTCTATAGGAACACATAATAATGTGTCATCAACATAACGAAAGTAAAAGGGCAAAATAAAATCTAGCTTCTTAAAAGCAAAGACCTCCAAATCTTCCATAACAATTTCTGCTAAAATCGGAGAAATGACTGAACCTATGGGAGTACCAATTTTTTGCCTATAAAAAGATCCACTGAATTTAAAACAAGTTGAGTTTATAATAAAAGCTATCACTTTAATCAATTCTTTTTGGCTTAATCGAGTACGTATTTTTATATTGTCCCATCTATTTAAAATTGCCTGTTCAACCAATTCAAAGGGTATACTTGGAAACATTGCAACAACATCCAAAGAAATTATTACATTGTCATCCGGAACAGTTTTTTCATAATAATTTTTTGGAATTCTCAGCTATTTTTAATATTGAATTTTGAAGATGTAATGGAGTCTTTGAGTATCAAATTAGTGTTTTGCTCTGAAAATTTCGTGGGAGTGTTAATATTTGAAATAACTATTCTCAAAGGATAGCCTTCTTTATGAATCTTTCTCAAACCATAAAATCTTGCAAGAACTTTGTCTTCGGTATTTATATCAGTTTATCTTATATCTTTTCCTAAAATTCCTTTTTTTCTCCAATTGTCTAGAATCCTGAAAGTGTCTCTTCTTAATTGTTTCAACGGAGTTTCACTCAATAAATCAAAGTTATTACGATTGGAAAGCAAATCCTCCATATCCCTAATATAATCTGATTTCTTCATACAAACTGTAATATTGCTCTTATCAGCATTCATACAAATTATATCAGGGTTGTTTTTAAGGAAACCTTTCGTTACCATGAATCCTTCAGAAATTTTACAATCAATGCTACTAATGTGCAAACATTTCTTATCAACAAAGCTCTTTGGCAAGTGTAAAACCTTGTTCCAGAATTCCTGTTGATCTAATATTGGAATTTTGTGTATACTTGATTCAACATCTTTGACTATTGCCATCATTTGATTCGATTTACTTTTTATCACATGGTTACTAAAACCTTTACCTAATCTGATAATATCTGTGACTGAATCAGGAATTTGAATATCTGCCAAATTTACAAACCAAGGATCTCTATCTTCATCTTCAAAAACCTTGTGTAAATTTAAATTTTGCTCTTGAACATTAGTTTGTTAATCAATCAAAATAGAAAGTTTGTTCTCATGTTTTTTATCAATGTTTGAAATTTTTCGATTAAGGAAAATCTGATGCTTCAAAAGATCAATGATTTTACCCTGTGGTAAACACACTTCTGATTCACTTCTAATTCTGGAAATTTTTACTTTTAAAAAATTAACATGATTTGAAACATCCTTGATCAGTAAATTCAACATTGAGAGTTTGAAATTCTTTAAATTATGTTCAAATGGTATATTGCAAAAATTACTATGAAAAGCAAAGCCTTCGAATTCGTTATCCAAGAAAAATATTTTTTTAAGTAAAACATAATTTCTTCGACATCCAATCGAAAACCTTTTCTAAAGGATACTGCCCCTTAATTTTTGGTTGATATTACACTATAATTTAAATTCTTTTTGAAGGCATGAGGATAGGTTCTACAGGGAGGGGGTTCTTAAAATCACAACGGCCATTTGCTTTAAGAAAAATGTGTGTTAAAACAATTCAAAATTTTATTGTTGACAATGAAAGGAAGGAACGAACGACTCAACAACGTAATTCTACCGTGACAAAATTAAGAAGGTGAGTATAGGGCGACCACGTGGTCGATAATATAACAAAAAAAAACGACATGTGGCCATGCTAGACATGGAAAACCGAAAAAAAGGAAGCCGCGAAATCCTGAAAATCTACGCGAGCGCCCTACGCACTGACTCGACTTATCGCAAAATTTAAGAACATTTTAAAGAGAGCACTTAAGGAGGGGTCAAGTGAGGCAATGGTCGGATCGGCGTGAATCGCATATTCCTATTTCAGATCCTCCATTGCGTCGCTTGCCGAGATAAAAAAAAGATTAACTTCGGTGTCGCTTCAGACATCTTAGTTTTAAGTTTGTCCGATTAATCGAAGTCCGCGAAGAATACAATCCAATGACAGTTATTCATTTATTGAAATTTTTCAGAGTCAAATCAGTTTTCCTTCTTAACAATCAGGACGGAGCAATTCTTGCTGCTAGTTGACCGAGAACGAAAGTGACAGATTTCATGCGACGCACCAAGACCGTGAACTCGAAGGGTGCTCGCATGAAGGCGCGTTCACATACATTAAGTCACTGCGCGACTACCGGGGAAGCTATGAACTACAAATGATCGCCGACTACAGTATGACTGATTTCAGTGATAATTCGCAAAATACTTAACATAAATCTAATAGGTACAATTAAGACTACGATATTCTACACTAAATCCTAAAGTTTAGATCGGGGATCGACGTTTACTGGTATCGAACTACAGCGCGCTTAGTGGCGGGATTGTGAACTAAACTAATACTAAGAACAATTTTACTTCGCAAAAACTACCTAGGCGTAAAGGGATTCTCGCATCCTTATAAATCTAGGCTTAAATCCATCATAGGGTTCGACACTTAGGGAGTTTGGAAAAGTTTCTAAATTTCTCGAGCTACAAGAATTAGGGCGGCAAATTCAAAATTACAATGGGATTCAATGTAAAGTATCTCTTGCTCGAGAAGGTTTAGACTACATCTGAACGTTTTCGTTACTCTATGTGTGATAATTGACCCAACCTCGACCAGACGGAACCGCGCGTAACATGAAAACACAATTTACAGAATAAATAATCTAAATGAACAATTTCTGACGAGTGTTCCCGGCCGAGGTGGCTTCCGCTCTTGGTCTCGATGGGTTCAAAATTTTAAAATACATCTAATGTGGATACCAATTTCAAGTGACAGGCAAGTCAAACTTTACCCTGTCACATAGTATCAGGTTGGCCCTGAAGAAGTGAACTGCAATGTTCACGAAACTTCGGCATGATTCGTAGTTTTTTTCACACGATGGAAACCCGAAACAGCTCCTTTTATTATAATGAATCACCGTTAAAGCATTTAATTTATTTACAATGCGTTATTCAATAAAACCCTAAAACAGTCTTAGACTCCACCAAAATAATGTAAAACCTTCCCAAAATGCATGTAGGTCCCCATTGAGGAAATTAAGTGCTGATTTTGAATTATTGTAATCTATTTCAGTTTAGGCAAAGAAATATAAATATTCAAGAGCATGTCTTAAAGTGTTGAAAGAGGCTGTATCTATTCGTCTTGGAAATTCGGGGAGTTGGAATGATGATGTACTAGTCGTCATCAAAATTTGGGATGAACAGCCAAGTTTTAAAAAAATATTCGACTGCACATTCCCGGGAAGAGATACTTCGAATAAAAAATGTATAAACCTAAAATATGATATAAATTCTGATCTCGCTTTGAAGGACATTATGATATAAATTCATTTTTGGAAACTGACTGTAATGGAATGCAAATATCTCAGAAGGACAAACTCGAGGCCTCTAATCTACGAGATGACGAACCAAAGAATATATGTATTATGTAATCCAATTAAACAATATAATTTTTATTAGTTACATTTTTAATCAAATTCTTTATTAATACATTAACCAGTTTATCATCTAATTTGAAAAGATGAGGATTCTTCAAATTCTCGCCTTCTCCTTGCCACTTATCCTCAACTCTATTGGTAAATATAATAATATATGTGAAATGTCGAAAAATTATCATCTATTTTTTTACCTATAGACAATTTAGAATTTGTGCTATTTAATCTCAGTGTTATCGTAATTGATATTTTCTTTCGATTCTTATTTGAGTTTTTTCGAAGTGTATAAGAATTTCATGTTTCTTTATTTCCAAAAGTGTCCCTATCAATACGGAATTCAAGCAAGTGTACCCTTAGAAGTGTGCACGAATAAGGATTGTACATTTCAAACTTAAAATGATCAAATATCTAGCAAGACAATCCTAAGTGAACATATGGTACAATCTGCAATTTACACGCGCAAAGATTAGACACTCCCAACTGTGCCAGTTTATTTTAAAATGATCAAATATCTAACTAAACACAGCTACGTGCACATATAGTACACTCCAAACTGCGCGTTCCTGTTAAATCTAGCGCTTCGCGCTCGATAATGTATTCAAGTCAGGCTACAGGTTCGGTTATTCCCCCCCCCCACATTTTTGCATAAGGCTTTTGAAATTAATAATTATTAATTGTCGATTATAATCGACAATTAAAATTTAGTGAGTGTGAATTCTCTTTTGTTAAAGCTCCTTCGGCTTTAACGAAAACATTCTCATCACCATTCTCGTAAGAAGAAAAGGTTGAAGGCAAATTTTCAAATCTAATTTGAGAACAATTTTATTATTAAGCGTTTTATTGTACCTTGTGTCTTTATATCCAAAAATTTAGTTTGTTTATTCGTAATGTCATTTTTTACGGTAAACCAAAAAATTACGGGTCTTATCAAAAAATGATTAATGACAAATTTGTAGGTCTTTTCTGGGTTAACAACTTTTGTCTTTTTTTTCGTACCTTGTGTCTTTTGTTCAAAAATTGTATTTGTTTATCTGTATTGTCGTTTTTCAAGATAAAAAATGAAACTACGCGTCAAATGAAAAAGTGAATAATAACGAATTTGTAGATCTGTTTTGGATGCACAACTTTCGTATTCCCATTTTTTTTGCATCTTGCATTGTTCTACCACAAAATGGAATTTTTGCTTTTTCATCATATTCTCTGCGATCAAAATTTCAAATTTCGATTTTTCAAGAATATTAAAAAATTTGTTACGATAATCTTGTCGGGCTCTTGAACGTTTTTATTTTCTTGACTTTTTTTCATATCGTGCTTAGCTTGGATTAGAATGTTAATTTTAGTTTGTGTTTTTGGATTTTGAAAATGCTATAACTTTGATAATTTTCCTTTGATCGAAAAAAGTCATAGGATAAATTGTTCGACTATTTAAGTACTACGAACAACCGCAAATACAATTTCTAAATTTTGAAACACCTAAAACCAACCATCTCATTGATATGAGAATGTAAAAAATCCATTTTTTTTTTGTTTTGGAAATTTCCCACAAGAAAAAAATACGTTTTTGTAAATTTTATTCAGAATCGTCAATTTTAGCTGCATCGAGCTGAAACTTGAAATTTTTCTTGACAATTAGCCATAGAATTCGAATAAAATATCAATTTTTAAATATCATCCCCATAACTTTGCTGAATAAGGTCCCAAAAAAACCCCATAAGTGAAAAAATGGGCTTTGCGCGTTTTTGGCGCTAATTATGATTTTTTCTAAAGTTTTGTTTATGCAAAATGTTTCTTATACATAAAATACTTATTTCTACAGATGATTATATATTTAAATAAATTTTCTTAATAATTTATTATTGTTTTTAGCAATTTTCTCTTAGAATGGATATAGAAAGTCGCCTTGTTTAAAAACATTTTCCACTCCTTGTTCAATTTTCAATTAGAGTGAGGCAAGAGTTAATTAAAGTTAAAAAAACATAATTTTTTAAACAATTTACTATTATTGTTAATAATATTCTCTTTGACTAATGCTAGAAATTGCGGTTCTTTCTGAAATTTTCAACTCTTTGTCCAATTTTCACTTAGATTGAGTTAATATTTAATTCCATTTATCAAAAATAATTATTTAAACAAATTCTTATTGTTTAAACCAACTTCATCTACATTAATGCCACATAGTTGCGGTTTTTCATAAAAAAATTTTACTTTTTAACCACTTTTTACTCAGTAAAGTAATAAATAATCAAGCTACCAAACATAGTGGCTTAAAAAAATTATTATTGTTTATAACTATCTTTTCTTAGATAAGTGCTAAAAAGTTCAGGTTTTTTCTGAAATATTTAACTTTTACTTCGCCTTTTTAGTAATGAAAAAAATAAATAAATATAAAATAGACAGAATAATTTTTTAAACAAACTATTTTTTTTGTGAATATATTTTTCTGAAATAAAACAGATATTTGAAATATTATTCAAGTCAATTATGTTTGTTAACTTGCATAATTTATTACTTTACTAAGTGAAAAGTGGGTAAAATGTTAAAAATTTCAGATGAAACCGCAACTATCGAGCATTAATAAAAGAGAAGATAGTTATGAGCAATAATAGTTCGTTTAAATAATTATTTTTGCTCAATTGAATTAATTACTAACTCACTCTAAGTCAAAAGTAGACAAATGGTTGAAAATTTCAGAAAAAAACCGCAACTTTCAACCACTATTGAAATTGAATAATATTAAAAATAATAATAAATTGTTTAAAAAATTAATGTTGTTAACTTTAATGACTTATGCACCTCACTTTAATTAAAAATTGGACAAAAAGTGGACAATATCTAGAAAACTTGCAATTGTTTAGCATTATTTTATGAGAATATTATTAGTAATAATAATAATTTGTTTAAAAAATTAAGTTTTACGTCACGCCAATTAAAAATGGGACACAAAGTAAAATTTTTTTTAAAGAACCACCACTTTCTAATACTATTCTTAGAGCAAACTGCTAAAAACAAGAATAAATTGTTTAAAAAATTTATATAAACATATAATTATCAGTATAAAGTAGTATTTTATTTCTGAGAAAAAATTTACAAGCAAAAAATGCAAAAATATGATAATCAACGCCAAAAACTCGCAAAACACATTTTTTCGTTTATAGGGTTTTTTGGGACGCTATAAAAAAGGTTTATAGAGGTCATATTTAAAAGTAATATTTGTCTCTTATTCTATGGCTAATTGCGAAGAGAAATATTGGGTTTCAACTCGATTCATCTAAAACTGACGATTCTAAATAAAATTTACAAAAACGTATTTTTTTCTTATGGGAAATGCGTTTGAAATTTCATGGGGCTTGCGCCACCTCTAAATATAATTTTGTCGGAGAAATTGACAAGTTTCAAATTTATCTTAAAAAGTCATTTAAAAAGGCTGCTTTCAAAAACGCATTCCTAATTCTATTTAATTATTAAATCTGAAGTATATATAATAACATTTATATTTTCATATAATGTAAAAACTTGGTGATGTGATAAATTGATAATACAGCTGGAAAAAAATTGTTCTTTAATTGTTTTATTT
>CAKNWW010299832.1:0-11855 GCA_932074435.1 Andricus kollari | reverse complement strand
CCGATGGCAGCTTCAAAATGGATAGAGGAAGAAGAAAAAGGCAGGGTAATGGGAGGAATGATGATGGTATTAAAGAAGGAATGCATTACACTATTCCAGGGAATGATAGAAAAGGTTTGAAAGAAGAATAAGAAGGATTAATAATAGAAGAGATAAAGATTGTAGGAGAGAGATGGAATATAGTGGGGGTGTGTGTAGGAAATATGTAGGAGAAATCAGAAAAGATAAGACTACTAATGAAACAGAATAAAGAAGGGATTAGGCTTGTAATAGAAGAAGATTTTAATACAAGAACAGGAGATAGAGGAAGGAAATGAGGAGGAGAGGAAGAGAATCCAAGGACAAGATACTGCATGGAGAGGAAAAGATATTCCTAATAAGATTAAAGGAGATAAGATAGATCATCTTAAACGCAAATGTAGAGAGAGATCAGAAAGACGAGTAACAATCAGAAGGAGGAAAGGGGATAGTAATTGATAATGTGATAGTGGAGGATGAGATAAGAATTTTCAAGAAACTAGGTGTGGATTATATAGATACGTGTCACTTTCCCATAACAGTGACATTTGAGGAAGAGGAGTAATAATAATGATACAAAGGAAGTAAAGGTAAAAAAAAAACAGGAGGAGATGATTGCTCAAAAGAAGGAAAACAACACTTAAAGGAAAAGGTAAAGAATAATTATAGGAGAAATAAAAAGAGGGCAAAAAATGAGTCAATGAAGAAAGGGGTAGAGGTAAATGGGATGAGGAATTTAAAGAGAAGAAGGGACTAAAAACAGGAATTAGGACAATAAAGAAAAAAAAAAGTAGTGGAGAATATAGGAGAAAACAACTATATAGAGAAGTGTGATAAAAAAATAGAGAAGTAAAATAAAAGGTCTGAAGAAAAGGTGCAGAAGGCTAGGACGAAATAATAGTGAAGATAAAGGCATCAACATGTAATAAATGGTAATGATGATAAAAAAGAAAGGCAGTACTGAAGTATTAAGAGAAGGGAGAGAGAAGATGGACAAGAATAAAAATATTTAGATTAGGAAATGATGTGGGAGAGGACTTGAAGGTAAAGAAATCTGGAAAGAGAATGTTGTAAAAGTTTTAAGGGAGGGAGGCTTGAATAAGGAGTAGATGAAACAATTGGTAAAAAGTGAATCTAAAAATGTGAAGGTCGAGGTAGAAGAGAAGTGATAAAGAAACTAAAATAGATTTCGGATCCTTTGAGAAACGATATTTGGTAAGAGAAAGGAGAAAGAGGGTGGGTGTTAAAGGAAGTTGTTTCAGAGTTTTTCTCGGACTCAGAAATAGAAAAGCACGTAGATTTTTCTCGAGTGAAGAGGAAGCCAATGGGGTGATGTTGGCTGTAGCAATGCTACCGTCAGCATAGCTTTTATGGGTTCTTTGAGACTTATACTTACACTATACAAACCCCCTAAGCGGTTGAGTTATAGGGCGCACTGGAGTGCGTTTTCAGACTCAGAATATATATGGAAAGAGATAGTGATATTCGATTCGAATACAAGAGATAGAAGGTGAATTGCTCCTTCAGGGGTGATAACCTGTTTCTTCTCTTCTTTCCCCCTCACCCTTCTTTTATGTGGATTCAATACTAAGTATTCGCATTTTAAAGCATCGACTATTTCATTCTTTACTAGCTTGGAATATTTTAGTAGAAAATATTCTGTAATTTTTATAAATTAAAAATTACAGAAATTATAAATTTGAGGAACAGGTTTCGAACGACCCCATTTTTTCGTTTTTAGGGTTGTAGACTTGGATAGCCCAAATTTTTATTTTTTATTTCTATACTCTTACCCGCAAATGTTTTCGAATAAAAAAAAGTTTTTTTTTTTGAACAAATTTGATATTTAGGAGTTTTGAAAACACCATAAAGTTTAACACGTAATCCCCATAAGAAAAAAATACGTTTTGTAAATCTTGGACAAAATCATCAGTACTAGGCCAGAGAATACAAATCGAAAATTAATTTTTGAATTTCGCCAGCATAAACATTTTTGATAGGGTCCCGAAAAACCACCATTACTAAAAAATTGCATTTTGCGAGTCTTTGTCGCTAATTTTTACTTTGTTGCTGTTTTTTTTTTGTTTTGAAAATTGTTTCTAATAATAAATTATTACTTTTTACTGATACTTAGGTGTTTCAGGAAATTTGTAAAACAATTAATTATTATTTATAGCAATGATTTTTAATTTAAAGTAGCTTTTTTTACTCTATTATTACATAACTTAAATATTTATAATATTCTCATTTTTCTCAGAGACAACGAAAGAAAATTTTTTGTTTCTTAAAATTGCTTTCAATTCAAAAACTTTGAAATTTTCCTAAAATTTAAAAGCGCCAAAAATATTGGAAGAATTTGAATTTGTAATTTGAATTTCAAACATTAATATAAAAGATTTTTTTTAATTTACGGGTTTTAATATTAAAAGGTGTTTAAAATTTAAACAAAAAACTCGAAAAGCATTTTGAGATAAAATTCAAAAACGTAATCAAATTTGAAATTGAATTTTTAGAAATTAGGAACTATTTTTTGTCTTTGAAGAAAAATTTAGAAGATTTTATATTTAAATCGAAATTCTTGAATTAAAATTTAGGTAAATTTGTAAAAATTCTAATATTACATTTCCAAAATTCAAATAATGTTTTAGAAAAAAGGTATAATAAAAAACAGTATAACAATAGAAGTTTCTCAAAAGTCAAATTTGAATTTTTTTAGACTTGACTGAATAGAAAAATTATTTTTCCGTAATATCAAATTTTGATTTCCCTGTCAATCAAAATAACTTTCCACTTTTCCAATTTTGAAAGAAGAATTTATTTTAACTCTGATTTTCACCAATTCGATCGCTCTAAAATAAAATTCCAAAATAATGAACATTTTCAAAATAGAAACATTTCCAAACTTGGAATTTTTCAATTTTTAACTAATTATAGATTTTTCGAAAATTTCAAAAATTTGTATTTTTTATATCTTTTTTATTGTAAAATTGGATTTTCAACCAATATTTGAGTAACTTTTTTGCATGGTAAATTTAAAATATCTGAAGTAGGTAGAAAATTATAGCAGTTAATTTTTTTTTAATAGACGTCAAAATTTAAATACACGTAACTTCGCCAAAATTTATTTGTCTTGAATAGCCTCAATTAAAAAAAAATTATTAGGATCCGGAACAAGGAATTTTATTTGATTGAAATAATTAATATTAATAATATTAATCTTATTTTAATATTCCAAACAGATTTTTTCAGAATACCCTATTTTCCTATATACCCTTTGCCATTTCAACATTTTCGTTCGAAAAATGTTTTAAAAAATTCTCTCCTTTTTTACACGAAATATTTGATTAGTGAGATTAAGAAGTAGTGGAGAAGAATATAGGAGAAAAAGAAGGACTGTATTGAGAAGTGTGGTAAAAAAATAGAGAAGGAAAATAAAAGGTTTGAAGAAGAAGTGGAGAAGCCTAGGATCGAAAAAAATTAAGGAATAAAAATATGATAAATGATATAAGATGATAAATAAAAAAGGAAAACCAAAGTATTTAGAAAATGGATGGGCAGAGAGAAGATGGACAAGATTATAAAACGATGTACGAAAAGGGATATATTGGGAAAAGGAGAACAAAAAGTTTAGAAGCTGTGATTGGGAAGGAAGTAGGAGAGGAATGGAGGATAAAGGAAGCTTGGCAAGAGAATGTGGTGAAGGTTTTAGGGGAGTTAGGATTAGGTGAGAAGTGGATAAAAGAATTTGAGGGGACTAAAGGAACGAATGAGAAAGAATAAAAAAGTAAATGTGAAAAATAGCATTCTTTGATGTGTCAAAAAAAGAAAAAGAAGAGTTTAAGGAAAAGGTAAAGAATGCTGAAGAACTGGGTAGAAGTAGATGGGATGAGGAATGTAAGAAGAAGGAAGTGAGAAAGGAATAAAGACAATAAATAAAAGAAAATAGTAGTGGAGAAGAATATATGAGAAAAAAGGAGGAGATAAAGAAAAGGTAAGGAATGCTGAAGAAGGCGGTAGAAGTAGATGGGATGAGGAATGTAAACAGAAGAAGGACATGAGAAAGGAATAAAGACAATAAATAAAAGATAATAGTAGTGGAGAAGAATATAGGAGAAAAAAAGGAGTATATTGAGAAGTGTGATAACAAAAATAAGAGGAAAATAAAATATTTCAGGAAAACGTGGATCAGGCTACGACGGCAGAAAAAAAAAGATTGAGATATCAAAATGTAATTAATGATTTAAAATGATAAAAAATAAAGGAGTACGTAAGTACTTAGAAAAGGAATCAGGAGAGAGAAGACGGATATTGGAAAAAGAACTAAAAAAACAAGTGTAGAATCTGTAAATGGGAAGGATGTAGGAGAATAATTGAGGATGAAGGAAGCTGTCAAAAGAATGTGTTAAAGGTTTTAGAGGAGGCTGGATGGGGTAAGTAGTGGATAAAAGAATTAGAGGCAGATAGAGGAACGAATGAAAAAAAGTAAATTTGAAAAATGGCATTTTTTGATATGTCAAAAGAAGAAAAAGAAGAGTTTAAGGAAAAGGTAAAGAATTCTGAAGAAGGGGGTAGAAGTAGATGGGATGAGGAATGTAAGCAGAAGAAGAAGGAAGTGAGAAAGGAATAATGACAATAAAGAGAAGAAAACAGTAGTGAAGGAGAATATAGGAGAATAAAGGAGTGTATTGAGAAGTGGAAAAAAAAGAGGAGGACACTAAAATGTTTTAAGAAAAGGTGGAGAAGGCCAGGATGGAAGAAGATGGATGATTGAGGCATCAAAATGTAATAAATGATCAAAAAGAAAGGAATACCAAAGTATTTAGAAAATGAATAAAGAGAGAGAAGACGGATATTGGGAAAAGAACAAAAACAATAAGTGTAGAATCTGTGAGTAGGGAAGCAGTCGGAAAGAAAATTATTGAGGATAAAGGAAGCTTGGCAAGAGAATGTGATAAAGGTTTTAGGGGATTTTGAATGAGGTGTGAAGTAGATAAAAGAATTAGAGGAAGCTAGAGGAACGAATGAGAAAGGATAAAAAAGTAAATGTGAAAAATGGCATTGTTTGATATGTCAAAAGAAGAAGGATTTGAAGGAAAATGTAAAGAATGCTCAAGAAGGGGGTTAAAGTAGATGGTATGAGGAATATAAACAGAAGAAAAAGGAAGTGAGAAAGGAATGAAGACATTAAAGAGAAAAAAATAGTAGTGGAGAAGAATATAGGAGAAAAAAGGAGTATATTGAGAAGTGTGATAAAAAAAGAGGAAAATAAATGGTTCGAAGAAGTGGAAGAACCTACGATGGAAGAGAAGCAATGATTGAAGTATCAAAATGTAATAAATGATATAAGATGATAAAAAAGAAAGGAGTACCAAAGTGTTTAAGAAAGGAATGATAATTAGAAGGAGCTATAGGAACGAATGAGCAAGAATAAGAAAGTAAATATAAAAAATGACATTTTTTTATATATGTCAAAAGAAGAAAAAGAAGAGTTTCAGGAAAAGGTACAGAATGCTGAATAAGGTGGTTATGGTAGATAAGATAAGGACTGCATACAGAAGAAATAAGTGAGAAACGACTGAAGACAATAAAGGAAAGAAAAAAGTAGTGGAGAAGAATACAGGGAAAAAAAGGAGTATATTGAGAAGTGTAATAAAAAATGAGGAGCAAAATACAATGTTTTAAGAAAAGGTGGAGAAGGCTAGGATGGAAGAAGGGAATTGATTCAGGTATCAAAATGCAATAAATGGTATAAAATTATAAAAAAGAAAGAAGTATGAAGGTATTTAGAAAAGGATTTAGGAGAGAGAAGACGGATATTGGGAAAAGAACAAAAACAATGAGTGTAGAATCTCTGAATGGGAAGGATGTAGGAGAATAATTGGGGATGAAGGAAGCTGGCAAGAGAATGTGGTAAAAGTTTTAGGGAACGTAGGATTGGGTGTAAAGTTGATAAAAGAATTAGAGGAAGCTGGAGGAATGAAAGAGAAAAAATAAAAAAGTAAATATGAAAAATGGCATTTTTTGATATGTCAAAAGAAGAAGAAAAAAGAGTTAAAGGAGAAGGTAAAGAATGCTAAAGAAGGCGCTAGAAGTAGAAAGCATGAGGAATGTAAATAGAAGTAGGAGGATGTGAGAAAGGAACGAAGACAATAGAGAGAAGAAACCAGCATTGCAGAAGAATATAGGAGAAAAAAGGAGTATATTCAGAAGTGTGATAAAAAAGAAGGGGAATATAAAATGTTTTAAGAAAAGGTGGAGAAGGCTAGCATGGAACAAGAGGGATGATTGAGGCATCAAAATGTAATACATAGTATAAAATGATAAAAAAGAAAGGGATACGAAAGTATTTAGAAAAGGAATAAGGAGAGAGAAGACGGATATTGGGAAAAGAACAAAAACAAGTGTAGAATCTGTGAATGGGAAGAATGTAGGAGAATAATAGAGCATGAAGGATTGTTTGATATGTCAAAAGAAGAAAAAGAAGAGTTTGAAGAAAAGGTAAAAAATGCTGAAGAAGGCAGTAGAAGTAGATAGGATGAGCAATGTAAACAGAAGAGGAAGGAAGTGACAAAGGAGGGAAGACAATAAAGAAAAGAAAATAGTAGTGTAGAAGAATATAGGAGAAAAAAAGGTGTATATTCAGAAGTGTGATAAAAAAAGAGGAGGAAAATAAAATGTTTCAAGAAAAGGTGGAGAAGGCTGGTATGGGAGAAGAGGTATGATAGAGGTATAAAAATGTAGTAAATTTGATCAAATGTTAAAAAAGATAGGAGTACCAAGTATTTAGAAAAGGAATAAGGAGACAGAAGACGGATCTTATGAAAATAACGAAAAAACAGCGTAGAATCTGTGAATGAGAATAATGTAGGTGAATAAATGAGGATAACGGAAGCTTGTGAGAAAATGTGGTAAAGGTTTTATGGGAGGCAGGATTAGGTTTAAAGTGGATAAAAGAATTAGAGGAAGCTAGAGGAACGAATGAGAAAGAATAAAAAAGTAAATGTGAAAAATGGCGTTGTTTTATATGTCAAAAGAAGAAGAATTTAAGGAAAGGTGAAGAATGCTGAAGAAGGGGGTTAAATTAGATGGGATGGGGAATGTAAACAAAACTAGAAGAAAGTGAGAAAGGAATGAATAAAATAAGGAGAATAAGATGGTAGTGGAAAAGAATATAGGAGAAAAAAAGAATTATATTGAGAAATGTAGAGGAAATTATTGAAGATAAAGGAAGCTTGGCAAGAGAACGTGATAAAGGTTTTAGGGGATGTAGGATGAGGTGTCAAGTGGATAAAAGAATTAGAGGAAGCTAGAGGAACGAATGAAAAAGCATAAAAAAGTTAATGTGAAAAATGTAATTGTTTGTTTTGTCAAAAGGAGAAAAAGAAGAGTTTAAGGAAAAGGTGAAGAATGCTGAAGAAGGTGATAGAAGAAGATAGGATGAGGAATCTTAACAGAAGAAGAAGGAAGTAAGAAATAAATGAAGACAATAAAGAGAAGAAAATATATGGAGAAGGCTAGGATGGAAGGAGAGGGATGATTGAGGTACCAAAATGCAATTGATGGTATAAAATGATAAAAAAAAGAAAGGAGTATGAAAGTATTTAGAAAAGAAATTAGGAGACAGAAGACGGATACTGACAAAAGAACAAAAACAACAAGTGTAAAATCTGTGAATGGGAAGGATGTAGGAAAATAATTGAGGATGAAGGAAGCTGGCAGAAGAATGTGGTAAAGGTTTTAGAGGAGGTAGGATGGGGTGAGAAGTGGATAAAAGAATTAGAGGGATATAGAGGAACAAATGAAAAAAAGTAAATATGAAAAATGGCATTTTTTGATATGTCAAAAGAAGAAAAAGAAGAGTTTAAGGAAAAAGTAAAGAATTCTGAAGAAGGGGGTAGAAGTAGATGGGATGAGGAATGTAAACAGAAGAAGAAGGAAGTGAGAAAGGAATGAAGATAAGAAAGAGAAGAAAATAGTAGCGGAGAAGAATATAGGAGCAAAAAAGGAATATATTGAGAAGTGTGATAATAAAAAGAAGAGGAAGATAAAATGTTTAAAGAAAAGGTGGAGAAGGCTGGGATGGAAGAAGAAGGATAATGGAGGTATCAAAATGTAATAAATGGTATAAGATAATAAAAAAGAAAGGAGTACCGAATAATTTTGAAATGGAATAAGGGGAGAGAATAATAAGGGAAGGTAGGATTGGGTGAGAAGTGGATAAAATAATTAGAGGGGACTAGAGAAATGAATGAGAAAGAATAGAAAAGTTAATATGAAGAATGAAAGAGAAGACTTATATTGGGAAAAGGACAAAAACAATAAGTGTAGAATCTGTGAATAAGAAGGAAGTAGAAGAGGAAATTATTGGCGATAAAGGAAGCTTATCAAGAGAATGTGGTAAAGATTTTAGGGGATCTAGGATTAGGTGTGAAGTGGATAAAAGAACTAGAGGAAGCTAGAGGAATGAATGAGAATTAATAAAAAAGTAAATGTAAAATATGACATTGTTTGATATGTTAAAAGAAGAAGAATTGAAGGAAAAATTCAAGAATGCTGCAGAAGGGGGTAGAAGTAGATGGGATGAGGAATGTAAACAGAAGAAGAAGAAGGAAGTGAGAAAGTAATGAAGACAATAAATAAAAGAAAATAGTAGTGGAGAAGAATATACGAGCAAAGAAGGAGTATATTAAAAAAAGTGATAAAAAAATAGTAGGAAAATAAAATGTTTTAAGAAAAGGGGGAAAAGGTTAGGATGAAAGAAGAGGTATGATAGAAGTATAAAAATGTAATAAGTGGTATAAAATGTTAAAAAGGATAGGAGTACCAAAGTATTTAGAAAAGGAATAAGGAGAGAGAAGACGGATATTGTGAAAATAACGAGGACAAAAACAATGTGGAATCTGTGAATGGGAAAGATGTAGGAGAATGATTGAGGATGAAGGATACTGGTAAAAGAATGTGGTAAAGGATTTAGCGGAGGTGGGATTGGGTGAGAAGTGTATAGAAGAATTAGAGGACGCTAAAGGAATGTAAAGAATGCTGAAGAAGGGGGTAGAAGTAGATAGAATGAGGAATGTAAACAGAAGAAGAATGAAGTGAGAAAGGAATGAAGACGATAAAGAAAATAGTAGTGGAGAAGAATATAGGAGAAAAAAGAAGTATATTCAGAAGTGTGATAAAAAAAGAAGGGTAAAATAAAATGTTTTAAGAAAAGGTGGATAAGGCTAGGTTAGAAGAAGAGGAATAATTGAGGTATCAAAATGTAATAAATGGTATAAGATGATAAGAAATAAAGGAGTATCAAAGTATTTAGAAAAGGAATAAGGAGAGAGAAGAATAAGGGTAGGAAGGATTGGGTGGGAAGTGGATAAAAGAACTTTAGGGGACTAGAGGAACGAATGAGAAAGAATAAAAAAGTAAATGTGAAAAAGTCATTGTTTAATATGTCAAAAAAAAGAAAAAGAAGAGTTTAAGGATAAGGTAAAGAATGCTGAAGAAGGAGGTTAAAGTAGATGAGATGAGGACTGTATACTCAAGAAGGAAGGGAGAAAGGATTGAAGCCAATAAATAAAAGAAAAAAGTAGCGGAGAAGAATACAGGAGAAAAAAAGGAGTATATTGAGAAGTGTGATAAGAAAAGAGGAGCAAAATTACAGCTTTTAAGAGAAGGTGGAGAAGGCTAGGATGGAAGAAGAGAGATGATTCAGGTATCAAAATACAATAAATGGTATAAAATGATAAAAAAGGAAGAAGAACGAAAGTATTTAGAAAAGGAATAAGGAGAGAGAAGACGGATATTGGAAAAAGAACGAAAACAAGTGTAGAATCTGTGAATGGAAGAATGTTGGAGAATAATTGGGGATGAAGAAAGCTGGTAAGAGAATGTGGTAAAGTTTTTAGGAGAGATAGAATTGGATAAGAAGTAGATAAAGGAACTAGAGGGGACTAGAGAAACAAATGAGAAAGAATAAAAAAGGAAATGTGAAAAATGGCATTGTTTGATTTGTCAAATGAAGAAAAAGAAGAGTTTAAGGAGAAGGTAAAGAATGCTGAAGAAGGCGGTGGAAATAGATGGGATGCGGAATGTCAACAGAAGAATAAGTATGTGAGAAAGGAATGAAGACCATAAAGAGAAGAAAATAGTAGTGGAAAAGAATATAGGAGAAAAAAGGGTGTATATTGAGAAGTGTGATAACAAAAAGAAGAGGAAAATAAATGGTTTGCAGAAGAAGTGGAGAAGGCTAGGATGGAAGAAGACGAATGATTGAGGCATCAAAATGTAATAAATGGTATAAAATGATAAAAAAGAAAGGAGTTCCAAAGTATTTCGAAAATAAATAAGGAGAGAGAAGACGGATATTGGGAATAGAACAAAAACAATCAGTGTAGAATCTGTGAATAGGAAGGAAGAAGAAGAGGAAATTATTGGAGATAAAGGAAGCTTGGCAAGATAATGTAGTAAAGGTTTTAGGGGATTTAGGATTAGGTGTGAAGTGAATAAAAGAATTAAAGGAAGCTAGAGGAAGAAATGAAAAAAAATAACAAGTAAATGTAAAAAATGGCATTGTTTGATATATCAAAAGAAGAAGAAGAATTTAAGGAAAAGGTAAAGAATTCTGAATAAGGGGGTAGAAGTAGATGGGATGAGGAATGTAAATAGAAGAAGAAGGATGTGAGAAAGGAATGAAGAAAATAAAGAAAAGAAAATAGTAGTGGACAAGAATATAGGAGAAAAAAGGAGTATATTGAGAAGTGTGATAAAAAAAGAGGAGAAAAATAAATGGCTTAAAGAAGTGGTATAACGATCATACAAAAGAAAGAAGTATCAAAGTATTCTGGAAAGGAACAAGGAGAGAGAAGAATAAGGGGAGGTAGGATTGGGTGAGAAGTGGATAAAATAATTAGAGGAAGCTAGAGGAACGAATGAGAAAGAATAAAAAAGTGAATGTGAAAAATGGCATTGTTTGATATGTCAAAAGAAGAAAAAGAAGAGTTAAAGGAAAAGATAAAGAATGCTGAAGAAGGCGGTGGAAGTAGATAGGATGAGGAATGTAAACAGAAGAAGAAGAAAGGAATGAGTACAATAAAGAAAAGAAATAGTAGTGGAGAAGAATATAAGAGCAAAAAAGGAGTTTCAGGAAAAGGTGGAGAAGGCTAGGATCGAAGAAGAGGGATGATTGAAGCATCAAAATGTAATAAATGGTATGAAATTCTAAAAATGAAAGGAGTACCAAAGTATTTAGAAAATGAATAAGGAGAGAGAAGACGGATATTGGGAAAAGAACAAAAACAATAAGTGAAGAAATTGTGAATAGGAAAGAAGTAGGAGAGGAAATTATTGAGGATGAAGGAAGTTTGGCAAGGGAATATGGTAAAGGTTTTTATTAAATGTAGAGTTAGGTGTGAAGTGGATAAAAGAATCAAAGGAAGCTAGAGAAACGAATGAGAAAGAATAAGAAAGTAAAGATGGAAAATGTCATTGTTTGATATGTCAAAAGAAGAAAAAGAAGAGTTGAAGGAAAAGGTAAAGAATACTGAAGAAGGGAGTAGAAGTAGATGGGGTGATGAATGTTAACAAAAGAAGAAGGAAGGACGAAAGAAATGAAGACAATAAAGAGAAGAAAATAGTAGTGGAAAAGAATATAGGAGAAAAAAAGGAGTATATTCAGAAGTGTGATAAAAAAAGAGGAGGAAAAAAAAATGTTTCAAGAAAAGGTGGAGAAGGCTGGGATGGGAGAAGAGGTATGATAGAGGTATAAAAATGTGATAAATGGTATAAAATGCTTAAAAAGATAGGAGTACCAAAGTATTTAGAAAAGGAATAAGGAGAGAGAAGAC
>CAKNWW010299822.1:0-15737 GCA_932074435.1 Andricus kollari | reverse complement strand
GGTCCTGGTCGGGGCCACATCGGGGTATCCTCTGTAAATCAGAGTTTACTTATAAACTAGAATTAATTAAATTTCAAATTATTCTCTGTCTGAATTAGTGAATATTCAACTCATTTTTATCTCAGTGACTGATTTGAAGTTAATTTAGTTAAATTTAACTTCTCGTATGCAAAGAATATAAAAAACGACAAAAAACTGAAAAAATCTTAGTTTAATTTGAACAAAACGTCTAAAAATGTATGTTTAGGGACACATTCAATTAGTTGATCAATATAAACAAACATAATATAATAATAAATATAACTGCTGCACATCGGCTCAGTCTTCAGCAATGCAAAAGATTGGGGTGGACTTTTTTCAAAATATTTATGTAAAGTAACTATGTAAAACTAAAGATAATTGTTCTCAAATATTTGAATAATAAAGTTTAATATTCCTAATTAATTATTTACTTTTTTATTAAATAAATAAAATTTTAGTAATATTTTCATAAATACAAATTAGAAGGGGCCTGGCCGGGGCCACATCGGGCCTTCCTTATGGATACCCCAGTCTGGCCCTGATCGGATTAGGCGTTTCATTACGAGTCTGGCCCTGACTGCGGTGCCCGATCGGGGCCAGGTTCTGCCAGATCTGGCCCCGACCAGGGCCACTCCGAAATTTCTGCACGGGAACCGTCAAAAGAAAAATATTTAACGAAATTGTAAAATTTCGGAAAAAATTCAGCTAGACAAAATGACTTTTGCAGGCCATATCTTCAGTGCTACATTTTTAAAGGGACTTTTATCTACTTTTTTCCTCATGGAAATAACAATTTTTCATAAGTAACTTTTTTCACACTTTGCAACCTTTTTTTTAATTTATCCCATACTTCATTTAACACTTTTTTCACAAACACTAACTTTTCTGGGTTTTTTTAAATCAATATTTCTTTCCTTCCTCTGCTAATAATTCTTCTATTAATTCCCATAAAAGTCATGGTTTTTCGAATTTATCTCGATAAATACAGAGAATTTCGGAAAAATTTCAAGATGAAAGTTGTATATCCAATCAAAATATACACTTTTCCTCCCAGATGTATACCTGTGACTGGTCATAGAAATAATATTGGTCAAACCCTTACCGCTTTCCAACGTCTCAAAAGCCTGTGGCACTTACTAAATTTCAATAACGATTTTCTCAGAAACTATCAATCTGGGAGCAAAAGTGTGTAGGATCCAAAATGTATATTTTGATTGGGTCTAAAACTTTTGTCTGAAAACTTTTCCAAAAGTTTTAGCATTTACCGAGATAAGTTCGCAAAACCATGACTTTTATGGTTTTTTCATGGTAATCACCATAAAAATAAAATTTTTGGGTATTTCCACTATCATATTTGTGATCAGCGCGTCAAAATGCATGGATACACGGTGCATCAAATAATTCGGAGGTATGCGCTTTTAGGAAGTTTATCCAAAATGAAAAAGTATTCTGAATTTGGTAAAATCAAAGTTTCTGATTGATAAGGTAAATTGACTTTAAATCGAATTTCTGAAATATGTCATGTACTTGTGGGAAACTCCGGAAAGTCATGAGTCAAATTGGGCGAAATTGCTTGCCAGTGGAAACCAGAATATGGAGCAAAGCGACGTGTACGTGAAACTTTAAATTATCGACTTTAATAGCGCCAAGTTCCGGACAGTGATTTATGCTACAAAATGAAAATCACCCTAACTTCGGTCCTGAGTACTTTTCAGCTACCTCAACGGGCTGTAATTGCCAGCTCGTCGCTCTCCAAGCCGGAAGTGTTTTATTGCCGATAAACACTTTTATCGTCTTATGCATATGTTAGGGATAATAATAATACTTGATTAACGAATTTATAACTTCCTTGGTCTACTAGTAAAAATTCATTTGTCAAATTCTCAAATTTGCATACAAAAAGGCACCTGCTTTAAATAAAAATTTACAGAAAAATGTATAAATCGTTGCCAACAAGTTGAAAATTGTAAAACCCGAAATCAATTATGAATATTTTTTTTATTTTTACATTCTCATCATTCATGATTGAGAAAGTATTAGAATTGTCCGAAATTTGACACCACAGTTTTTCAACCGATCTCCACGTTTTGAGACCCCTTGAAGCCGAAAATAAAGTTTTGGCGTCTGTCTCTCTGTCCGTTCGTCCCTAATTACGATAACTCTCGAAAAAATGAACGAATCAAATCGAGCTTTAGCACACTTTTCTAGGTCCTAAAAGAAAGAACAAGTTTGTAAACCAGCATTCATTGGCCAACGGTTATGGTTTTATCCATCGAAAATCCCATCCAAAAATAGAATATTCCATTTTTACGTCAAACAACGACAGATATGTAAAAGAAGGATAGGAGAAGAATTGTAGCCCTTAAAAATATCTAAAAATTTGGTTGGAAGTATTTTTTGATAAGACTCGGTTTTTTGGTTTTACGTATCAAAACTTGTACCAAGTGAATTTTACTTGGCTGAAGTAAGTGCAAGTCCTGATTATTTTCAAGGAAATATTTATTTGAGGCAAATAAATATATGCACTTTGAATGGAAAAAAGAATTTCTTTCAGCTAGACAAATGTGAATAGCATTAAGTTATGATTGTTTAATTCAAAAATACGACCCATTGGTCGGAGGGAAATATTTCTTTGAATCAAAGAAATATTGATTTAAGACAAAAATATACATTTTAAACCAAATAAATGACACATTGTTCCAAATGAATGTGCCATGAATGGGAATGAATATTTCTTTGAAACGAGGAAATGTGAATTGATGGAATAAAATATATTTTAAAGTCAAGCAAATATTTTATAGGCTCAAAAAACTATTTTTCCTCATCCAATTTTTTAATATTAGTAGCAAGAAAATATACTCCTGATTCAAAACAATATTTCTTTGGCCTAAACCATGCGCGAGTGCAATAAAGTAGTTCGTACTTCAAGTGTAGAACATATTTCCCCAAATGAACAAAATCGATTCAATCAGCCTTAATTATAATTAACATTGTTATTATTATACATATTTAATTTAAACAATTCACACAATTTAAAATCTTGATGAACTTGAAACAGAAAAATTCGATGAAAAATCCACCTTCAGCAGGAATCGAACTTGGGTCCGTCCAGTGTAAAGTCCACAGGGATGATCACGACGCTGTCGCAACATGTAAATTCTGAGGTGGAAAGCCGTATTTAACTCTCACAATAAATGCCAAAGAAATATTTCTTCAAATCAAAAACATGGATATTGAATTTAACAACATATTTCTTTAATCTAAAGAAGTATTAAATCGAAACAAATTACGCCAAATAATTAAATTTTTGATTTAAAAAAATTATGTTATGAAGAATTTAATTCCAGTAAGCAAATGAAATATTTCCTTCAACTGAAGAAATAAATATTTATGTAAACACAATATCTTGTTCATCTAAATAAATGTGCTTCATTGGTATAAATGCATGAACTCTTTGTAACAAATAAATATATTTGTAATGCAATTAATATTATTTGAATTAAACAATTATTTCTTTGATTTAAATAAACCTAAAGACTTGATTCAAGTATGCAAAATTAATTGATTCAAATGCGTCCGAATCAATTCAAAGAATCGAACTTGTTGAATCAAATAAATATTTCTTTGAGCGACTAATCCGCTTTCAATTAATCTAGACCTTTTGAATCAAGGAAATCATTTTCTTGAAAGTAAGAAATATTTATTTGAATCAAGAAAATATAGCCAAAGAATTAATTTCTTTAGATCAACAAAAGAAATGTGTCTGTTTTAAATAAAAATTACTACGGTTAAAGAATATTTTCTTGATGCTAAGAAATAGGATTCAAGTAAATGCATTTTCTTGGTTCCAGAAATTCTTTTTTTCAGTGTAGTTTTTGAAAAAAACCTATAATTTTTCTTCCAATCATTTTTTGATAAGACTTGATATTTTAGTTTTAGTTTTCGAAAATACTATGAAAAAAATCGAAAATTCAGTTTTTGAGCCAAACGACACAAAACATTCAAAACAAAATATACATTTAAAAATTTCAGTAAAACATCGAGCGCGTAGCGCAAGCGTCACGATGCGAATATGTACCTCAAAGCCTACAGAGATTTGAACAATTTACTCTTTAACTATACACAGTTAATTACGTAGAAAATGCAGAATATAAAGATTATACAAATACTGGGATCTGAAAGAGATGTTTTTGAGAAACTTTCATAGAAGCATTCCAAATGCAAATAATAAGTAACCGCGCGCGCAGTGCCCGATGAGAATGTGCCATCATAGTGGGCAGATTTTTAATATTATTTTTATCCTATTAAATTCCTATTTATCACTTCTACCCTCATTTCATAAGAAAATCACATCATGTTTTAGCACTTTATAAAGTTCTTTTTTTCCAAAATTCCATCCTTTTCGATATTTTTTTATTATTTCCAATACTTTTTATCTTTACAATTATTGTCCCATTTTCTATTCCATTTTACAACTCTTTATTAAATTTTTTTCAAATCCTGTTTCTGTCCAATCCCATTAAAAAAATTTTAAGCCTATACCTTTATACAATAATGTCATTTTATTTAACCAAATTTTAATATATTTTAACATATATCTGGCCCTTTTCCTCTTTTGCAATTTTATCCGTTTCAATTTCGTTTCATCACGTTATGTCATATTCCTCTTGGTACCTTTCTTATCCCTTTTTATCATTATGTATCCTCTTATATTTTTTAATAATTCTATACATAAAGATTATAACTCTTATCGTTTGTGGAAAAGAGATGGATGTCATTAGTTATTGTTTTAATTAATTATATGATTAAGTTAGAAAACTCCAATTCGTAATTGTGTCATCTGGTCTTTTGATTTCAATTATTCCTACATAAAGCATCTTTTTTTGAATTTTTTTAGCAATGAAGAAAGGTATTACATTTTCCTGGAACATTTTTTGGTTGTTGAAAATGTTAAATTCTTATTAAATCAAGACAGGGTAATCAACAATAAGACTCAGGGTAAGTGTGATATTTGTTTTTTTCTCATTTATTACGAAATACGGAAATCTGTCAACAGTTCGACATTACTTGGAGAGGGTCATGATTTATGAATCTCATTTTTTTAAAATAAAAATGCAAATATATAATAATAATTTTTAAATAACTATTTAATACATACATTTACACAGAAGAATAAGTTTCAATTTAATTTAGAAAACATACAATTTGAAATAGGTAACTTTTTCAGTACGATTGAACCTTCATGTCATCTTCAAACTTTTCTTAATGTTCATTAATGTTCTTCAAAATGACAAGAATTTTAAATAAAAATACATTATAAAAATCAAAAGATGTTTAATTAATAGTTATACGTAAGTATAATCTTGTAATATTTGGATTTAAGTGGGGTTTTTACAAGAATAATTTTGGCCACATTCGAATGAAGAATTTTCTCCAATATTACGAATATCATTAATCAAAGTATAACTGTGTAATTTCATATCACACTTCCCTATCGATCCTAATCCTCTTCCTAGATATTATTTACTTGTTCCTCACTTTTTATCCTGATCCTCTTTCCAACATATCTATCCTTTCCTATCACTTTGTGTCCCGTTTCTCTTTCCAACAATGCTATCCATTTTCATCTCATTTTACGTATTTTAAACACTATAATTTGCAATCATGGAACTTTAAAAACCTGATTTTTCTAAATTTTTATAAATTCAATCGCTTGAATTGAAAAATTAAGAAATGTGTAATTTTTCAATTTATAAACCTGAATTAAATTTGTTTATATTATTCATTTATTTTTCAAAATCCCCCAACTTTCATGTACTCTGGAGGTCAAAGTATGGAATAGAATTATTTCATATTTTTTGTAGCTAAATTTGTAAATATCTAAATTTAATTATTCCTACTATTAATTAAAAAATCATGTTCTAATTTTTCACATTCGTGCCTTTCAGTAGTATATTTGATAAAAAGAGCAAATTCTTCAGCCGATTTGAAAATATTAAAAAATGATAATCTCTTGATTAATGTTTCCAAGTCGGAGAAACAGCAATATTAAACAATATTTCAATCCTCGTTCTTCGGAATTACATCACGTAGTACCATTTTCTTTTGCCAGATGTCACGATCGGCCAGAAACCAAGAAATTTGAATCGTAAACGATGTGCCGCAAGCGTCTCAAAACATTTTTTCGTGCTCGCGGTGTTAGACGTGTCTTTTTCATCTTCCCAATATGGATACTTTAAATAAGAGCAAGTCAACGACACAGGATGAACAGACATTTTTTAACGAATTTAAAAATCTTGAATCTGAATTTTCAGAAGTATTTAAGGAGCACTTTTCAAATTCGGGTTCGGACATCGACTCAGAATCTGAACACGTAGATTCTCCAATTTTTGGTGAGTTGAATTAGTTAAATTAAAATATAGTATTGCACTCACTGAAAAAATATGTAATGCTCAAAATGAATTATTATTTCCAAGAACCTATTGTGATGGGAAAGGGTTTACCATTCATTCCGATCATTATTATTAACTCGAAATGAAAAATAAAGTTTCATTTTTAACCGAAAATTGTCAAAAAAATGTGCTGAAATGAAATTGACGGATAGTTCGTTAATTTCGAACGATGCGAAGAATGAGCTCAATTCAAACGAAAACTTTGCGGAATTTAAGTGAATAGTGATTCACTTCAAGTGAATGTTGATGAAGTCCGCCACGAGCGAGTTTTCAGTTAAATTAGATATCGTTATATTTGCTTGCACCTAAAGAAAATTGCAAAAACTTTCAAAGCTCGATACAAAATAATTTCAAAAATCATATATATATTTTTTTAATATTTCGCAGCGCCTCTGCAGGGATTTATAAAAATGTATAGAATTTACGTAACGTGTTTCCGGTTCGGCGATCGCAGACACTTAAACTGCTTATGTAAACTTTTCCAGTGTTTACTATTCAAGTTTATTATAGTTCTTCACATTGCTTATCAGGACTTTAAAATTGAGGCAAATTAACTCAGGTATGTTCTTTAGTCTTTTATTAGCATTGAATGTATCGCATTTATGGGATTTCAAAAGAAAAGGTCATCCACAAATTACGTAATATTGTTTGGGAGGCGGGGGTATTCGGTAAAATCTTACTGTTTTAATGGGGAGTGGGGGAGGAATATTTTATGTAAGAAAAATTTTTATTGAAAAAATAAATAAATCTGAAGATATATTACAAACAGTAAACCTGAATACGGTAACATGAGCAGACAAAGAAAAAGTTTTAAATAGAGTTCAGTGTACAGTATATCTGCAAGGAATTATACATTTGTACGTTTGTGAGAATAAAGTGGAAAGTTCATGGAATTTTCTGAAAGAATGAACATCGAAAAACTTTGACGGAATTACAGCCAAGAATTTTATATGAGGTATTTAAATATTTGCACCAAGTTTCAGACTTGAATAGACACAGATATTTCGATATGCGAGATTAATTATTATAATAATCTAATTATAATAGTTAGATTTTTTATCCTATAAATAAAGTTATGCTTTCTTACAAGCAACATGGAAAATGGAACCCTAGATCTAAAGTAGATATCATATTTAATAATAATATAATTTTCTCTAAAATATAATTCTGCATTTTAAAATTCTTGTACTTAGCGTGGGAATTAATTATTTTGGAAAAATAAGCTCATTTTTTTATTAATTATTTAAAAATAACAAATTAATTCCATTCAAATTGTTTGTTTACCTATTTATCTAGTTGTTTCGATTAAAAATCCAATATGAATTTAATTAGTGTAATGTATCTCGTAAAAATGTTTTTTATATGTTCAAAACATTGATGGAAGTGGTGCATCACGACTTTAAAACTTTTTGGAAAAAAATTATTCTTTTATTCTGTAAATATGTAAATATTTATGTATGTTGAGTAATAAGCTTTTCCTGGCTAGAATTTAACAAATACCTATATATGAAATTTCTATAAAATATCACTTGAATATATAAAAAACATGTTTTTACGACATACATTACACTGATAAAAATTACATCAGATTTTTCATCGAAAAACATAGATAAATAGCTAAATAGACAGTTTTAATGTAATTATATATTTATTTTTCAATTAATAATGAAAAAAGTAACTTATTTTTATAAAATGAATCTTATATCATTTTTATTATGCTGATATGCATATTTGAAATGAAAAATAAATAAAAATTCAATTCCTTAACGTAAAAGCTGGATTTCCTAAAAAATGGTTCAATGAAAGATTTCGATTCTTGTTGCAAACTACTCAGGAAACTACCTAGTAGTTTGATATAATCGTAATAAAAACTTCACTGACGTAGGAAGCTTTTTCACTCCACTTGTTAAATATTATTTATCTTTTGTAAAAAAACTCCCCTAAAAAAGTTATAACTAATGAAAATATTCTTCCCTCTGTTGAAAAAGTGCAGATCTGTGTTTTAGCAGAAGAAATGCTGAAGCAATCGCGTTATTTCAAGCCACTATGGAAATGAAAAGGACACAATAATTGAGTTAAATTCCAGGATAATTTGATTTTGAAAGGGGGATGTAAATGGGGAAAGGGATTTTCAGCGACGAATTCTCCAGCCATCTCATAATGAGATCACGACCTGGTTGACCGTGTGTGCTACTGTATCTACCTACATTTTCCGGAAACAAGAGAATCGACCAATTTTGCATGATTCTGACCTGCATGGGAATTGCAACTAACATTTGGTATCGTGTTGATAAAGTTAAATTTTCAGCTACTCCCCCGACACCATCCTAAAGAAATGAGAACATTGTTTATATATCGCTACTGTACTATCTTTTATATACACCGTCCTATTACCGACATTTACCGCCACCCAGGGCAATCGAGGATTCGTGTCCGTGCATAATAAAAAATTTCTGAAATGATTTTGAAGACTATATTGTACACTAGGGCGGTCCTTATTTATATTGTAAAAAAATTTTGTTTGCATCTTTTCGTTCTCACCCATTAGTTTTATTTGAATGGGCAAGAAAAATGATCTCCTTCAAATTTGAGCGAAATAGGCTCATACTAACCTGTGCCCCAAAGCCCAAGAATTTCCCCATTGAATTAACCCGGGAAAAGATACTTCTTTTGAATCTTTCATTTAAACGCGAAATTATAGTACTAAAGTGGGTAGTCCACGACTCGTTCTCACACCTGCTTCAGGATGAGATCTTACGCATGGTCGTTCTGGATCCCATGGTCCAGCGCACTGTTACCCCTTTAGTCTTTTTCTTATTCGGGAAAATATAATATCTATGAAGTAATTGATAGTCGACTGGCGGAATGGAAAAGGGCAATGTTGGAACTTTTATCACCTTATAAAAATATCAATAGGTCGGAAACAATTTTCCTTTCATACTTCTCAGGATGTCGATTCGCCTGGGAGTCTAAACTTGTTGATGTTGTTGTAGTTGTTGAATCCAACAAACTATTTTCTGAATGATTAAATAAGGTTGCCTCTTCAAAACAAGGTTATTATTAATTCATGGCATGTATTACAACAGGTATGAGGACGAGTCCTAGATCCTCCACTAACGTAGCTTATAATTTCTTCTAATTATTAATTAATTATTAATTTACTATTATTTATAATTCATTATTATCATCATAAACAATAATTAATTAGTACTATATTATAATTATCATATAATAAATTATATTAACTCAGCGATTTGAAATTTAAAAAAACATTTTTTACCATGTTTATACGATACAAATTTCTTCCATATACGAAATACGATACAATATCTGATTTATTTGTTCTATTCTTTTCTTTTGTTTGAGAAAATCCTTTTTCTACAGGGAAGCAAATTTATTTGATATCTGTGAGGAAGCAATGTGCTCATAAAATAAGCACAGATTAATTGACTCATGGTGAATATACTCATAGGATTTCGCAGTAATATTTTGTCGTCCTTCAACTTGAATAACAAATTAGTTAATTTGTTTTAATCGGACTCAGCACACATTTTAGAAATTAAATCAGATTCAATTTGACAAAATGAAACTTAAAAATCGGTTTGAAAATACGACCGCTAGAACTTTTTTAAATAAAAGATCCACTTTTTACTCACTAAACCTGAGATGCACCGGATGTCGGTAAATATCGGTAAAAGAAATCTGTTTCCCATAACAGCTGGCAATTATCAATAAATCAATAATCAATCAATCACAGCCTATAAAATGTTGACCCAATTGACGAAACACGAAGCAGTTCTTATTTAGTATCAACCCTCACTTCGATACTAAATAAATAGAGCAGTGGCTGGTTAACAGTTGAGTACTTGGACTACTTGGAGTCAACGCTAGGAGTCAGAGTAACTCCTTAATGAGTTTCTCGGGTATTCGATGTGGAATGCGGGTTCTATTCAAACTTGTTCGCTCTATATCGTACCAAATGGCATTACGCGAAGCGCGATATCTTGCTTAGGGGATTTGTTTAACTCTGTGCCGGATGGCGGACATCCCGCATTTCTATACCACATTTTCAACCTCCTAATGATACTGTTTTATACTTGGAACAAACAACACCCTCAGAAGCATCATTAATGCATTCTGTGTACATTATATGCAGAGTAGAGATACTCGGAGCACTCCAAAGTAATATATATCCTGCGACTCAACTCATCGTATGCAGATTTCATTTCTCTGCCAGAAAAAGATTTAATTAGCAAAATCGCTTTACTGCATTCTATGCCAACACTTGATCCATTTTATCCACATGACATGATTGCACATATCTTTTTGTCTGGAAGTGCTTGAAAAATTCGTCTAATTATTATTTGGCACTTCTGAACTTAAAACTATCTAGTCTGTATACTGCGAAGTAGAAACATCAACATTTTCATTGAAATCGAATACAATACATTTTTTATTTTTAGTTGAATCCGCCCAGCAAAAACATGACTTAAATTTTTGTATATTTTTTTGTTGGTCTCCATATTTTATTGTAACTTTTGATAGAATTAACATTGTGTTATGAATTTTTAAATGCAGGTAATGATAGAATGATTTCAGAATCAATGAAAAATCAGTAAAAAATAAGTTGTATGCGTGAAACTTTAGGCATAAATTGTATTCTCTTTTCGAAAAATGCCCTATTGAAGGTACGCCTTTCTTTTCATTACGAGAAAAGGGAAAATATAACCTTATTCTGTTTTTAGTACTGGAAAAAATGGCAGGCGTGAGTGGAAACACAGCCCTACTCCTTTTCCAGATGGACCCATTTCAATTTTTTGTAATGCAGATAACGGTAACCAGAGTAACATATGCATTTAAATATTTGCAACTGTAATTTTAAAAGCAGAGTAATCTATAATTACTTTGATAAAAAGTGTAATATTAGCAATCTAATAGGAATATAACATTTACAACAAGAATAATAACACTAACACAACATTAAAATTGCAAAAATAGAAAAATTAATAATTGCAGAAAATAATTAACAGTGTTTTTGATGAACAAATAAATGGAATATAATAAATCAGAAGCTAACGAAATGGCACTTTATGGTGTGCTTGTTTACCAGTTAATTGTGTTCATTCAATTGTGAAGATTCATATTTAAATTGGATTAGGTATTATTCAAAGTTCAAATGTATTTCTTCTGAAAAGATCAGAAATTATCGTCTTTGAAATTTCTGTAACGCCTATGCATTCTAAAATATATAATGAGTATATCTACTATTTTCAATTTTTGATAATATAGGTCTTCGGTCTTTTACTTTGGGTCCATTCACTTAACGTATCACGTATTTTATGAATGATCCCTTTCTTTTTATAATGGTAACCGTCAGAGGCAGAGCTGAAGAATAAAAATGATCAATAAAGTAAATTATTACATTATTAGTACAGTGTAGTGAAATTTAATAATTGAATTACTAATTCCTTACATTTTAGGATAAAAGTTTGCAATGAGAAATATTTAATAAAAATAAAATAAAATCAATCGGCGTATTCAACAGTGTTACGTGCATAAAAAAATATCTAGAAATGGAAGGAAAGGAAGAGGGTTGGGTGGACAATCACAATAACACACATAACAAAATATTATTTTATATTTTAGTATAATATAAACCTAATCAATTTAATTATTAAATTTCATTACTATACTAATGATGTAAAAAAATTTTGTTTTCTACATTAAAATGAGTTTTTGATGCCTCGCCCATTCTACATTTTTTTGAAAAAATTTTCAAAATAATTTAGAACAATGTTCAGGGGTCCAAGGTAAAGGATGAAAGGTGAAAGATTAGATCATAGGTCGAAGTTCAAAGGTATATCAAGGGATGGATCAGAAGTTAAAAATTAACGGTCAAATACCATACCTATGTCAAATCACAGGTGTCAGAGGTCACATGTCAAAAACAAAATGTGAGATGACGACGAACAGAAATGAACTGCCAAATGTGAGAGGTCATATGACAGAGGTTAAAAGATAAGATCAGATATCAAAGCTCAAAGGTTAGACGGCATTTTTCAGGAGTTGAAGGTGAAAGGTCAGGGGCCAAGGATGAAATTTATAGGTCAGATACCTTACGTCAAAGGACAATGGTTAAAATATGTTTTAAAAATTTTTAAATTGAGAAAATGTTTATGTTTTAATAATACTATAAACATTCAAGCCTTTGGAGGCACATTCAAATTGTATGTAAAGCTGAAAGTAATCAGAATTTAAGAAAGTCAAAAACTTACTAGTCATCAAAACTGAAAAATTTGATTATGTTCAAATGCTTCTGAAAATTCTAATACTGTTCTCCAGATTTTAAACCAACTGGAATCTCATAATTTCAGATAATTTATGAACTGTTTATGTTCGCAACTAAGTACATCTTCGGAAAATCGAGTAGATAGTTAAAACAGCGCTCTGTGATTTACAGTCTTCCACTTAGCTTTTTTTCGCATTTAGTTTTATATATATATATACATATGCGTGATAAAATCGAATACTGAAGGTCGAATGACGTTTTGTTTCGTCAAAGACAATGCAATAGCACGTTTTTCTACCTTTTTATGTCAGTGAAAATTCAGCAGTGACTCGTGCAGGTATGCAAAATAATAATTGTTTGCAGTGCTCGATTTTTTATTCAAAAATCAAAAATGCCCGTTTCTGACGTATACTATGAGGAGATTCAGGATGAAGCTTCTATTTTGGTTTCAACTGGTGAATCGCCAAATCAACTTCCTATCGAATGTTCGATACGTAAATTGATATGTAAGAAAAACTAAATATTTATACGATAAAAGCTAAAAATTTTAATGTTTTAATTTTATTGATAAATTTTTATTTTGAATGTAGAAAATATTTATTTCCTAAATGTTAGATATCTTCTGACGATCAGTGATAATTAAATTAATTTCGTGTTATTTTTGTTAAATTGAATTGTCAACAGTAATATCCCTTCTCTAAAAAATGGATGGTCCAAAAAACTAGCAATTCCGCGAAATTTGTATTGTTGTCGAATTTCAACTATGATTATTGGCCCATGAATTACATATTGCCCTCAATTCATGTGATAAGAAATAATATAATATTTAATGCTTAAATCGTCACATTGTACACTTTGAAATTTTACTTCAATGTTATATGCTTCGTGTTCTCGCGTACTCATTATTATTAGTGAGGGAGATAAAAAAGCATATCTAAGAGTATTACTAAAGTTTTTTCCTGTGAAAAAATTCACGAACAGTAAGTTCACTGCTTTCTTGACATCGCGTTTATGCACAGGTGAGTTAATTTCATTAATTAACTATGAATTTTTTTATTTTGTGACTGGATTGAATAAAATTTGGTGAATTCATAAACGCTTTATACATAAACTAAATAAAAATGGCAAAATACCTTATAAATAAAATAGAATAATTAATTACTGTTGAAAAATAATTTTTAAATTTGAGAAAACAGTTTATTCTGGTAATTATTATAAAATTCAAATTATACTGTCAAAAGTCAAAAGTGATATAGAGAGATTTGGATTTAGAGATGAACCTTAAGACTTTAGATAAATAAATTCACAATTTAATCGGCATATCAATTTTCATATTTTAGGATATATAATTCATAGAAACATATAGATGGTGGTATTGAAAATATTATAAATATTTAAATTAAACTTGTTTATACAATATATTCCATCAAATTAATTCCGAAGAAGCTTGAATACGACTCTAATTATGTACGCATACATATTTTTTAGATTCTTAAAAAATAATCAGTAAAATATGTAAGTTATCCTAGAAAGTATATTTAGTACAATTGTCAGGTTAAAAATGAATTCATTTCTCTATAAAATTGAATAAAAAAGCTTCAAAGCAAAGGTTATAATAAATAATAAATGAAAGCATAAGTAAATAATAAAAATCAGATATCATATTAGTTCTGCTGCATCTATAATAGTGCATGATAAATATTGTTTCAGAAAAAATTAGAGAATTTCTTTACCGCACTGGCTTCTCATAATTATTTCAAATGAGTCTCTTGAGCGCTCGAAGTGGCACTTGAAGGAAGCTTTTCTTCCTGACTCAGTCGGTACATAGTTAAAATTTGAGTAAAAAAACACCGATATTTAATAAAAACTGCGTTACCTACAATTCTAAAGGAATCATTTAATTGAAAAAGTTTCAATACTTTTAAGTTCAAATGTAAAACTTTTGTGGTTCATTCTTTTATTGACTTATAAATTACGATAAATGTAAGTAATAAGCAATTTTTAAATTAAAATATAAAACTTAAAAAAGAATTGATGAAAGATTTGGTTTTGATAATTAATTATAATAAATTAATTCTGGGTTAGTAATTTGTGTTGGTGCGACGTTCAAAATCTCAATCTTAATAAAATGTCTAGCCTATGTCTGTCAAGGTTAAGGCACATATTGTTATCTCTATAGCTCAGCACGAATCTTGTCTTCACTCTTAATTATTCAATTCTCAGCATTATTTATTGCTCGGCTTAGTTCACTTTCGCCATTCTGGAAGAAGTTTCAAAAATGGAAGTCAAAAGAAGGAATACAAAAATGTTTAAATATTATAAAAGTGAAATATTAAACTAAAAATCTAAGTACAGGTGCAAATATTCAGATTTGGATCTTGAAGTTGACAGCAATAATTTAAAATCTGTTTTCAGAATGAAAGCAATTTAGTTTTGCACAACGAAAAATTCCAATTTTCGTGGGTAAAAATATTCTAGATTCTATAAAATCGTTCCCTGGTTAGATTGAGAATCTGAGAACCGATCTTGTTGATCATTCGAGGATAAAATTGTCCCCTCTCGTATTGCGGGGATTGCAAAATCAATATGAATCCTGGATAGGAGGAAGTCGCTCTGAAACCTCACACCTCGTGCTCAGCAATGAAGCTCGTTTTCCTGAACACCTGCGTCAGACCTCAAACTCATTCCAGCCACGAACGAGGAACCTGTTTCGAACGATGTAGCTTGCATCCAGAACAAAGTGAAGTGGTTCCAGAACGAGCTTTTCAAAGTTTCTCATTCTCCGGAAACAGCCGTTACCGACTTCCTGAAAATTAAAGTTTAATATACAAATAGGCGAAATGCGTCACTTCTGCATCCTCTAGATAACAACAATCTAGTCCTGATGCCAAGGATTGCAAGGAAACTGGGTCAGATTTAATAAAAAATTCCCGAGGTGCAGAATGTATTTTGTTATACATATATTCAAGAATTTT
>CAKNWW010299790.1:0-17406 GCA_932074435.1 Andricus kollari | reverse complement strand
TCATCTTCAGCTGCAGCTTGATCAAGCAGCGGTTGGGGAAGCGCTCCCCGTACATATTTATTTTTCCAGAGGTAGGCACGTTGATTTCGCAACGATTCAATCGAAACGTACTGAAGCTCTGAGTGTTTTTGGCACCACAGAGTATGCATACGCGCCATAAAGCCTCGGTGAACAAGGATAATGCTGGCATCGTAGTAGTCTAGCAAGTCATCCTTGAGTTGATTCGTCCACTCAATGTGGGCGTTTCGCCGGTTCGTCGTCGTGTTTCCATATAAATTATTTTCGGCACCGCGAACTCTAGGATTATCGGCATTGTTCGCCGACCCATTGTCGGGTGCTCTGCGCGTTCGATCGTTTTGAAACGGATTTACAACTTTTAAGTGTTTTTGTGGTGTCATTGTTGTTCCCACGAGCATCTAGGGAAAGGGTTCGTCCATTCTTGTAGAGCACCGCATGCAAGGATAGGACTGCATACTCTAAGAGGTACAGGGACCCTCTATCCGCAACCCGAGGACGCGTTCGGTGGTTTTGTCATAGGCCCTTCAGTTCTATTCCAAAGGAATCGAAACCGAAACCGAATGGCGACCGTGACAGGACAGGATATATATATATATATATATATATTGTTTGTCAATTTTCCGTCACATAAACGTAATATTGTTTAATTCAATCGCCTTAAGTTTAAAATTAACGCATTGATGTCTAGTATCAATTTTCGATATGTCAGTATCTTTTTGAGATTCCTTTTTCAACTTCTTCTAATTAGTTTCTTTTTCTTATCCTTTTTTCTTACTCTAGGTTTCACTAAACTAAATGAGTCTTCTGTGCTTGAGCCGTCGCTAGTATCTTGGATGGGGATGCTTTTTAGGGATTGGAATTTGTTGCTTATGGGGATGCTTATCAAGCTTGGAATATTCTTTGTAGGGTTTGTTACAGAAATTTGGGCGTTTTGTGTTTTATGGGATTGGTTGAGACTGGCAGGTACTAGGGGAATTTTGCTATCTTTTAACGTTGGACTACTTTTGTTTTGTTCTCTAGTACTTTTGAGGTTAATACTACCTCCGAATTTCGGTTGCCTATCTTTATTACTATTTTCCTCTTTTTCTGTCGATGGTTTATCCCTACCCTGGCGAAAGTATCGGAGAGGATTTCCTTCATCACCAATCCGAATCATTCCGGAATCCGTATCCGAACCAATCCGAAAAAAGTTCTACATTTCGTTTGAACCAAATCGTTTAAAAATTAATCCGACTCAATCCGGTTCAATCCGAACTCCAAAACGAACCAATCCGGACAAATCCGAACCAAATTTTCAATCCAAATGAATCCGCATCAATCCGGATTCGGATTGATATACACTGAATTTTCAATCCGAATGAATCCGAGTTCGGAATGAATTGGATTCATTCGGATTAAAATTGGTTTAGGTCAATCCGAGTTCGGATTCATTCGGATTAAAAATTTGTTTCGGATTTAAGCGGATTAGAAGTTCGGATTGAACCGGATTGAGTCGGATTAACTTTTGACCGATTTGGATTGAACGAAATGTAAAAAAAATTTCGGATTGGTTCGAAGTAACTCGGATTGATTCGGATACAGATTCCGGAATGATTCGGATGACTTCGGATTGGATCGGAATGAATTCCTATCCGATACTTTCGCCAGGGTAATTATTACGTTTTTCGTTTGTATATTTCTTTAACCTTAATGTTGGGTTTAGTTTCATTTGCGTCATTCATTATTGAGTGGGGTAGTTAGTTTGGGTGTGCTTCCATAGGATAGCAGGTGGGGGACCCCTAGCCAACCTCCAAGTTTTTGAGTTATAGTTTAGAGTTATCCGTAGGATTTTCAGCATGTCCGTACCTAAAATGCCTACTGATTTTAATCTTGGCACTAAATGGATATTAAATGTTTAGTATGTTTCCTTATTATAATTGCGACTACTACTTGCCCAATTATATCGATAGTTTCTCCGTTCATGACCATAAGTTTTGCGAAAGGGGTTACAAACTGAACACTTGGAATTTTGAATTTTTTCCAATAATTCCTGGTCTACGTAAGAATGTGTGGCGCCTGTTTCTGATGAAATTCGAAATAAGCTATTTTCGGATTTTGTCATCAAATGAAAACGTTTTTCCGTTGTTTCATCTTAATCCGAATTCAAAATTTCTGGCGTTTCGGTTTTAGTTTTTAATATTTTCGGTGCTAATACTCGCCCTTCTAGTTTCCCTGTTTGTATGCACGTAGTAGAGGGTTATATTTTGGCTTACATTGCTTGCAAAATTTCAACAAATGCAATCGAATAATAATTAGGAATGATAATCTATAATCTATTAATTAATAACAAATAATCCTGGAATACGAATGAATGGTAGTGTGGGTGTAAGGGAAACAGAGGGATACCATAGCTAAAGGTGCAGTAGCTACCTCTTTTCAATGAGCAGACCCTTCAGCTATGGTATCCCGCTGGGTCCTCACACCTACATTAACATTCATCGGACTTCCAGGATTATTTGTTTTTAACTAATAGGTTTCTACTTTGTCATTCCTCATTATGATTCGATTGCATTTGTTGAAATTTTCCAAGAAATGTAAGCCAAAATATAACTCTCTACCACGTATATTACGAGAGATAGCACAGTCCTCTTCAAACGCACTTTACGTTAATTGTTATTAATATATTGAAATTTCGTTTTCACGTATGTATAGCTTAAATATGAAAGCATCTATATGATTTTTTTTTTAATTTGTTACACGTGCAACTCAAAGATTTCATCCTTGCAAGTCAAGCAAGAATAGAGTATGAGCTGTGTTTTCATGTGATTTTTCTTTTACAAGTAAATTACAAAAATGTACAGCAGTATTGGAGAACCTTCGTCAAGTGAACGGATACTAAGTCGGATAGTAAGAGATGAAGATTTTATACATTAATTTAATAGCATGCTTCAAATATTTTTTGATGATGTTGCAGTAGGTATAAAATTAGGAGCATGGTATAGTTTGGAGTTCGTCTTTTACCCCTGATGTCTGTTCCCGATAATTCATGTCGGTTTTTCTCAACTGTGTTTGTATCGTTTGACTGTGCTGCGTGAGTGTTATTTTCTCTGTCTTGCGTTCGCATTGGTATCTACCTTGCTTTTTCTACTCTGTTATCTGCTCGCTTCACCGACGGATTGAGGTGGTCAGGGTTAGTGTCGAACGTTACGAAGTTCAAGTCGGTACCTCATACTAATAATCCTGACTCAGTGACTTTTTTACCAACAAACTTCAAATCCTGCATGTGCATTGTTATTCTTTAAGTGCATTTCTCATCATTATTGGTCCTTCGAGCCGGATGAGGGCTTCAGCTAGTGGATTGCAGTGTTTTTTTCAGGATTAAAGTGTCTAATATGTGAAGTGATCTAAAGCTCATCGCGAAAGTTGTTCTTGAAAAATAAATGTGGCCGATTTCAAGCGTCTTGTTGCGAAACGGCACGGTGACAGTGTCGTGAAGGCAATTTTCGGCGATCGATACATGACGTCACGAGAAGACGTCCCGCGCTCTTGGCAACAGGTGTCTCGATACACTTGCTCGCACGATGTGTATCCCTACGCCGGTGCGTGCGCAATGCTTGGTGTTGATCGGCAGACCATCACTGCCCTCAAGTCGCTCCAAAGAATGTCAGGTTTGCGATACCATGTGCTTTTCCGTACTCTACGTTTGGTAAGTGTTTGAAGATTTTTGAAGCTGTGCTTCGTAACATTCGACACCATCATTTACATTGTGTAGTGTTTTGCTGCCATACTGACAGGATTGTGTTCTTCTGTGACTTTTTTGACTTTTTAACATCTTTCGATTTTATTCGAATCTTAACTATTTTTTTTGTAACTTTTAAAGTGTATCGGTTTTATTTCGATTCCTTTTAAACTTTTAAACTTTTGAAGACTTTAGAACAGTGATCTTTTGCAGCACTATTCATCGTAACTCTTTTTTTTTTGCATTTATATTGTGTAGCGTTTCGCTGTCATACTGACAGGATTGTGTTCTTCTGTGACTTTTTTGATTTTTTAACATGTTTCGATTTTACTGGAATCTTAACTTTTTTTTGTAACTTTTAACGTGTATCGTTTTTTATTTCAATTCTTTTTGAACTTTTGCACACTTTAGTACAGCTGATAGTTTGCAGCACACATCGAAACTCTTTTTTTGTGCATCCTTACTGTGTAGTGCTTCGCTGCCATACTGACAGAGTTGTGTTTTTTGTTGTTGATTTTTTCTGACTTTTTTTAACGTGTTTCGATTTTATTAGAATTTTATCTTTTTGTGCAATTTTTAAAGTATATCGATTTTATTCGATTTTTCTATTGTTTTTACGTTTATTGCCTGTACTACTGTACCAAAATGAGCGTTAAGGACTGTATTGCTCAGCAGTATGGGATTTACGAACTCATCTGCAATGCAGTTTACAATTTGAAAAAGTCTGGTAAAACGAACCTTTCCAAGAACGTTCTCAACGTACACTTGGAAAACTTGGAAAAGAAGTGGTCCACGTTTGATAAAAATCATAATCAGCTTCTCATTGTGCGTGAGGGCAATTCAACCGATCCATACTTTGGGCAAGATTTGTTCACTAAAGGGGAAGAAAAATATCTTGCTGCGAAGGTGTATATGCAGGACGAGTTGGATGCACTTGCTGGTGCTTTCTCTGCCAAATGTACACTCCCCGCTACCAAAGATGCTCCTTTAACACAAGTGAAAAACATGTTTCCACAACTGGAATTACCCAAATTTCTCGGTGATTCCACTGCATGGCCTGCTCGGCTGTTAGTCAATATAAGTGTCACTGGTGATAACCTGGAGCGAGCATGGACAACACTTATGGATCGCTATGATAGTGAACGGGCTCTCATCAACGCGTATTAAGGGAAACTTTTCGGGATAGAACCTGTTACTAAGGAGCATGTTTCGGGACTTCGTACTCTTTTAAATGGCACTTGTGAAGTGATTGGTGGACTTACCTCCATAAACAGACCAACGAAATACTGGGATGATATTCTGGTTTACATGACAGTGAACCGTTTAGACCGCTCCTCCCGTAAAGCTTGGGAAGAAAAAACGGGATCACTTCCTACTAATTCTTCGTTCGAGACTTTAAGGACCTTTTTAGTTTCACGAGTGAACGCTTTGGAGTCAGTTGAGTTTGGGGAAGGTTCTCAATTCAAGCATTCGTTTACTGATAGTAATTTTAAAATGATAGGTGTCAAATCTGGTAAGAAAGGTTTTCACACACAAGCTCATGGTGCTGCTCTAAAAGAGAGTGGTTGTCCGCTATGCCGTGGTAAGCACTTTGTTTTGTTTTGTAGTCTTTTTAGATCTAAGAGTCCTGGTCAGCGACGAGAACTAATTCGTAAGTGTCGGTTATGTTTTAATTGCTTGGGAAAGCACATGATTCGAGAGTGTGTCTCACCCAAGCGTTGTCAAACTTGCTCCGGACAACATCATGCCATGCTTCATCGATCTTCTAGTAACGCTCCAGGAAGTGAATTTGTTACTACAGCTGTGCCAACCACGTCTACTTTAAATGTAAATAGCACCGCGTTTACACCTGCTATGTCTTCCGTCAATTCGCATGTTGCTAAAGCTCCTCTATGACTAAATCAGCCCGTGCTTCTAACCACAGCAATCGTTTCCACTGCAGAATCAGGTGGCTATTTATATTCTTCTCGAGAACTTCTCGATCAGGGCGCTCAAGCGTCTTTTGTTTCTGAGTCTCTTGCTAGGAGACTTAAGTTAAAACGACTTCGTGCCATCGTCACAGTGGGGGGCGTCGGCGATCAACGCACAAAAGCCTCTCGAGGTTTGGTAAATGTTAGGGTGACATGTGTTAATCCTGAGGCTAGTTTGTATTTACGCTGTATTGTTTTACCGAAGCTAACGTCTTATGTACCCCCTCGTGGTATTTCTACGGATCATTGGCTCCACATTCAGGGGCTGGAATTGGCGGATCCATTTGTCGATCGGGGTGGCTCCATCGATATGATTTTAGGTGCAGAGGTTTACTCGTACGTCATTGAAGAAGGAATACGAAAGGGTCCTTTGGGTACGCCTACGGCTCAGCAAACTTCTTTGGGCTGGATCTTGTCCGGTCTGTTTTTTGAGGAACCTTCTTCGTCTACTCGACAGATTGTTGGACTGCAATGTACGGTTGATCACGGATTGTTAGACCTGCTGCGTCGATTTGTAGTACAGGAGGATCTGTCGACTGTATCTTCTAAGTTCACCCTTGATGAGGAGGAGTGTGAGAAACTTTTTCTCTCCACTTATCAGCGTTCCGAAGATGGCCGCTACATTGTTCGACTTCCAATCAAGGATCGATCGATGAATCTTGGAGATTCTCGTTCTGCCGCTCATAGAATGTTCATGAGTCTGTACTCTCCGGAGCCTACGACATCGCTACATCCATTGAGAAACGCCGCCAAGTGAATCTGCTTCTCAAGGCAGGCGGTTTCATCTTGAAGAAATGGTTGTCGAACTGCGAGGATGTTCTACATGGAGTCCCGGAAAATTATAAAGAAAAGGCATCGTGTTATGAATTTACTCAAGAATCCCGGAATTCTTTGGCAACCAGTTTCGTACTGTTTTAAATTTCACGTTCAGCTTCCTGAGGAGTCTAGGACACCAACAAAAAGAAGCGTTTTCTCCGAGATAGCTCGCCTCTTTGATCCGCGTGGATGGCTTGCACCAGTCTCAGTTAAAGCCAAAATTTGCATGCAGAGTTTGTGGAAACAAACGGTTGTCTATCTGAGGATCCTAACTCCTTCAGACGAGGTACGAGTCTCGCTCGTTATAGCCAAGACTAAGGTTGCTCGCCTTAAGGAGACATCTTTGCCTCATTTAGAACTTTGTGCAGCTGTTCTGCTTGTTCGGCTGGTAGTTCGTGTTCGCTCGGTTTTGAATCTACCCACTACGGTGTCGAATCATCTATGGTCCGATTCGGCAAATACACTCGATTGGATCCGAGGCCATCCTCTACGATGGATGACATATATTTCGAATCGGGTCTCGGAAATACAGACTCTCTTGCCTGACGCTATCTGGCATCACGTTCCAGGGACAGAAAATCCAGCTGATTGTGCGTCTCGGGGAATTTCTCCTTTACGATTGGAGAACCATCCTCTCTGGTGGACTGGACCACCTTGGTTATCGCAAACGCTCACTTTTTGGCCATCTTCTATTAGCTCGATAGATGCGAGCATTAACAGAGAGGAAAGGACCGTTGTCCATGCTACAACGGTTGAGCTTGATCCACCGTGCTCCCTGCTGGGTCGATACTCGACCTTTACGAAACTATTTCGCATTACTGCTCTCTGTCTACGATTCATCGATCGGTTGCAAAGGAAATCCATTGACTTTCCTCCATGTTAGCTTAACCCAGACGTTTTGAAACGTGCTCGATGCCATCTGATTGGGTATGAACGGCTGGGAGGTCGTTTGAAACATGCTGTTCTGGACTTCGACGAGCGATGTCCTTATATTCTGCCCAAGGATTCTACCCTCACCACACTTATTGTTCGAAATGGGCATCAAGCTATGTTACATGGGGGACCGCAGCTTACGTTGTCTTATTTACGGAGACAGTATTGGATCATCACAGGACGTTGTGTCGTAAAGAAGGTTTTGAGTCGTTGCGTTACTTGCGCTCGACATCGGGCCACCACCTGCACTCAACCTATGGGTCAACTGCCTACTCATAGAGTTACTCGACCGTCTAGGCCCTTTGCTATAAGCGGTCTGGATTACGCTGGTCCGATTTGGATGCGAACTACAAAAGGTCGAGGCCACAAGTCGTACAAGGGCTACATTGTAGTTTTTGTTTGTCTTGCTACGAGAGCAGTCCATGTGGAGGCGTGCTCGGATTATACCGCTGATGGTTTCATAGCGGCTTACAAACGATTTGCTGCTCGACGTGGGATAAGCACTTTTCTCTACAGCGACTGCGGTACTAATTTTGTGGGAGCCGATAAACAGCTCCGTACACTTTTTGATGAGGCCTCTGCTGTCTCAGCGACCATCAGCCGTTATCTTGCTGAGAACGGAACTACGTGGCGTTTCCACCCTCCAGCTGCCCCACACTTCGGAGGACTTTGAGAGGCAGCTGTCGGCTCTGTGGAACATCATCTTCGTCGAGTAGTGGGAGATACTACTCTAACTTTTGAGGAGATGACAACTTTCCTCACACAGGTGGAAGCTTGCCTGAACTCAAGTCCGTTACAGGCTCAGAGTGATGATCCGAGTGATCTGGTGCCGTTGACACCGAGTGATTTTTTGATCGGTTCTCCGATCTTCACAGTTCCAGAACCATCTCTCATAAATCTTAAGCAAAATAGACTACAACGCTGGCAGCTTACCAGACAGATGTATGAAGATTTCTTGACCAGAATGTCCTCTGAATACGTACAAGAACTTTAAACTCATCCGAAGTGGCAGAGGCCTATGCCTTCAATCAAGATCGATGATCTCGTGCTCATCTTGCATGAAAATCTCCCTCCAACAAAGTGGGCTCTAGATCGTGTCTTACTACACGTCCGGATGCTGAAGGTCATATAAGATCCGTTACTTTGCGGACTGCTAATGGAACTCTTGATAGACCCATTGTGAAGTTGTGTGTCTTGCCGGTTCACCCTTTGGAGGTACAACCTGCCACGTGAACTTTTCTTTGTGGCTATAATAAGTGTCATTTTTCGTTTTAATCGTCGAAAAAGGGGGGGGGGGAATGTTCCGGATAATTCATGTCGGTTTTTCTCAATCGTGTTTGTATCGTTTGACTGTGCTGCGTGAGTGTTATTTTCTCTGTCTTGCGTTCGCATAGGTATCTACCTTGCGTTTTCTACCCTGTTATCTACTCGATTCACCGACGGATTGAGGTGGTCAGGGTCAGTGTCGAACGTTACGAAGTTCGAGTCGGTACCTCTTACTAGTCTTATGTTAAATTATAGTAAATCTTGTGTAGCCTTTGCTAGAAGGGAAAACTGTGACTGGGCTTTAAATAAATGATTAGTTTTTTTGGTGCTCAACAAATGATAATCCTGACTCATGCATTGTTATTCTTTAAGTGGATTTCTCATCAATGTCCTTAAACAGTGACCAAAAGCGTTGAAGGTGACAATAGTCCCCTCTAAATGCTTTCTTAGAACTACCATCTGCCTCTCCATAGATTTGAAATCGCCTGCTTCCTGATGGCCTAGGAAGTTTCTCACAATGCGTCAGGTATTCAATAAAACCGCCTTATGAGCTGCTGTCAGTACCCTACTGACTCCTAAATGTTCAGGATGTTCAGTGTATCTTGCTAGCACATTGCTTAGAGCCGAACTCACAATAGGATGAAAAGAAGCATGTTTCACATTCGTCCATATTGTCTTTACTTCGTGCCTTAGCTCGTTATAATTGTGGATCTTGGTTGTATAGGTTGCCTGCTAATTCCGGTTAGGTGGAGAAGCAATGTCGATGATGTAGACTCTTCCACCTTTTTTCTCTCGCATGACGATGTCTGGCCGATTGGCTCTGATGTAATGATCCGTCTGGATAGTAAGGTCCCAAAATAAGATTTAATTTTCGTTTTCTAAACAGGCACTGGAATGTATCTATAGAAAGGCATCAATTTTCTTAAGAGTCCTATGCTCAGGGCAAGTTGTTGATGTATAATTCCCACCACATTATTATGTCTATGCGCATATTCTCACTGAGCCATTACGTGACAACCATGGATAATGTGCTCGATGGATTCGTTGGTATCTCCATATAATCGGCACGGGTCAACCACGTCTTGCTGTAACACGTGTTTGCGATAATTTCTCGTTCTTACAACCCTGTCCTGAATCGCAATGATTAATCCTTCTGTTTCTGGAAATAGGACGCCCTTTTTAAGCCAAATATTGGGTGCCTCACTATCCACTTGATGCTGATCCAACGTTTTGGGGTGCTAGCCGTGGATGGCTTTTTGTCTTTATTGCGTTTCTAATTCCTCTATGCCTTACCTTGCAATATTCTCGAGCATAGCTCATGCAGCGGGAAGGCGTTAACTCCCTTCGTCCGTATGCAGGTCCTTGGTTTGTCTGCCTTGTGGTCCCTGTAACAGGAAAGACCAGCCCCTCCTAATCCCCTTATAGTTTCTCGAACTAACCAAGGTTCTTGGATTAGCGAGATACTTGTGTGCCTCTTAACCATGCCCCTCTGCAAAACTGCAGATGCGCCTTTGCTGTGATGTAAGTTAATTTAAGTAATGGTGAGCCCAGAAGCAATCATTTAGGTCTGCTCCCGATCTTCCTGTGTCACAACTAAAGTCGGCGTCAAAAGTACGCGACCCTTACCTTGAACGCTTGCAATTCGTTTTAAAGCCTCGACTTTCGAGGCTTCCCAAGCCGAGCTGGACGTCTTGCAAAATCTGAAAAAATTCACAGGCGATCCTTAAGGTGTCCAGAATGCAACCCAGATTTCCAAATTTCGAAATATGAATTCGTTTACTAATTACCGACCGTTTTCCACGAACATATCATCTTAAAAAGAAATAATGATAGTTAGTTGTTTTATGGCTTAAGATGTGCAGTTTCGTAACGCGATTGACGCACAATTTGAAAAAATGAAATTAGATGCATATTTCGCGAAATAAACCTAAACGCATATTTCGGAATTTAATGAGAATAGCCACCTTATAAAAAGTGTTAGAAAAAAAGTATCCATTTCACAACAATAGGGACGTCGGTACCCCTTCCTCCTGAGGTCCCTATTGCAAGCGTTCAAAGTGAGGGTCGCGTACTTTTGACGCCGACTTTAGAAGATGCCTGGTGCCTCCAACTGTGTCTTAAGTGAGGGTTTGAATCCCTCCAGCCGCCGGAGTACCTCAGACGGGTCTTCCGGTTTACCCTGGAACCACGCTGTAGCCCTCACCATCTTCTGGAGCAACTCAACCCCACCCACCTTAAGAGCGGCACCTTCCCACGGCTTTGTCTCGACCACTGCTTTGAGTAGCCAAGCTTAAGCCGCTAGGTCGGCTGCCATAAATACGAAGACCCCTCCTCTGCAGAAGGCCACGGATTTTGCCATTGATCTGGGGACACTCTTTCGAGCGCCCTCCAGGTATTTTCCCTGAAGATCTCGTACTGCTCCGTAGTCAGCATTGAGTCCGGGTAGTTGGTATCGGCCACCACCATCGTCAGGGGGTTAGTCCTCTGAGCGGCCGTCAGTCCAGCTCCCGACAACTCTCTGTTCGTCGGCTGCTTGGCTGCCTTGTGCATCTTCAAAGGCTTAGCCACCCCCGGTGGGATGTCCTCTGAGCCCCTAACTCTTTTCTATGCCTCAGTGTTGGATGTCGACCCTGTAGCTGCCGACGTTCCAGCTCCCGCGGCTGCTCTGCTAGCCTTCTAAGCTTGACTCTTTAGTCTCCTTTTCAGGGAACCATTTATGCGCTTCTTCTTGTTGGGGGACTGATTGGCCTCTCTCAAGGGCAGTAAGAAAGAAAAATATGCGAATCTCTATGCCATGTATAGGCAGAAGAGTAGGAAACTTGTGCCCCAAAAAATGTAAAGTAGACTAGTTACCAAGTATTTTTTTCAACTAGTTTTCAATTCTTTTGACGTCCGCTAAAAAAAATGCATTGGGTTTTTAGCCAACGGCTTGAAATATTTTACTTAATTATTTTCTTGGCCATACATAATGATGGATATAATAGGCATTTAAATATTTGTCGCGCTTTAACGGCTCCACTCCTCTCCTAGGGGCTGTAACACCTTGTAGGTGGTCCAGAGGCTTAAGCGTGTGGGACATGGGGATCAAAAGGACCTCGGCCTCCATGCGTATGGATATGAATGAAAGGATCCCTATAAACGGGCTCTCCTGGGTGAGAGGAAAAGGATCCCTATGAACAGCCTCTCCTGGTATGCGTGACTACGGTATGGTAGAAGGGTGAAAGAGCCTAGCTAACACGGGCCTTCTGGATCCCTGGGTCGAGGCCCTTCCCGTACCGATTTACAGCTTTGAAATCGGGACAGGAATGAGGTGCGGCCCGCATATCGACCAAGAAACAGCCCTACATTTGTTATGGTGGTCTGCAAGCGGATATTTGAGCATTGAGTATCTCACTCAATGTGACTAGCCCCCTAAGCAATGGGTGTAGATCGATCGTGCTCGTGGCACTTTGGTATACAGGGCTCTGCAGGGGCGAACCTTTTATTTCCCTAGCTTCTCGTGGGATCAAAATCAATCACGCAAAAATAAACGAATAACACAGGAACACAAGATCTAAACGCTTGCAACACGGGCCAGACTAAGTGGGTCTTATATTTTCAAGGTCGCTGAATTCGAATCCGTTGTCCGGTTGGTCCTATCAGGTCAGGGTCAAGGTCAGTTCAAGGTCACACTTACAAAATTCATCGCTAACCAATTAAGTCACGGCACATACAGGTTTTCGGGGTCGCTGAATTAAAATCCGTTGGCCGTTTGGTCCTATCAGGTCAGGGCCAAGGTTAATTCAAGGTTAAACCTACAAAATTAATCGCTATGAAATAAATCAGGGTACTCATAGGTTTCCGGGGTCGCTGAATTCGAATCCGTTATCCGTTTGGTCCCATCAGGTCAGGGTCAAGGTCAGTTCAAGGTCTAACTTACAAAATTAATCGTTGACCAATTAAGTCAGGGTACCCTGACCTGATGGGACCAAACGGACAACGGATTCGAATTCAGCGACCCCGAAAATGTAAGACCCATCTAGTCTGGTCCGTGTTGCAAGGGTTCAGATTTTGTGGTCCTGTGTAGTCGAAGGAAGGGTGGTGGCGGAGGGGGGAGAGGGTTGGCACACTAAAATTTAATATAAAAACCGTCGAGAAACTTGAACTACATATTGAAACGAAAATCGATCAAAGAATAAACTCATTTATAAACCGGGCTGAAAACGAACTAAATGAACTCGAAACTTAAGAAGTTAGAAATGAAGAAACTAGGGAAGAAAATAAATATGCAGATGCCCCAGAAAAAGTAGAATCTCCCTCAAACTATATTACAAACCGCGATATATGCCTCCGTTGTAAGCAGACCGTGTGCTGGATGCCAGGCGTAGCTACTTTGAAAAGTTACGAAAGTAGAACTTGAGATTAGGATTACCCATTTTACCCGAAACGCGATCCCAAAACACTTATAATGAAAAAGCTAGAAACATAGTGCCATCAACATTCTCACCAACATATGATTACATATTTCTGTTGTATAGACGGAACGACAACAACGTTTGCCCAAGGAAATGCTTAATTGGTAAAAAATGTATAAACTCTATCTCTATACCTCTGCACATATATGTATATACACATATTTTACCTAAATTAGAGATCTTTTGGACTAGATAGTTGTCTCTCTGATCTCAGAATGATTAAAGAAAGATTGAATAAGTGACTTTGAACCAGTCTAATTAGATTATTACATTTTCCAAAAACTCAACATTTATGCAAAAGTAATCCGACCGCGATAAAGATTAGAAGACCGCCTGCGAAATAAACACCACACCCATAGTATGGCATCTCGAACCACGTGTCGCAGCAACCGACGAACGAGTCACCTACACGCGGCAATCATGTAAAAGTAGACGAGAACAAAATAGTAGCATCTGCAAGAGAAGAATTGTCGATTACAAGATCATAGGTCGCACAAAACACGCGAATAAGAGAATCATTTCAGCTCGTGAAATGGCCTCTTATCTTGGAATCGAGAAAATAGTAAATTGTAGAATTTAATCAATTTCTATATGCATATGCACGTGTGAAAAGTAAATTGGGCGTTTTTAATGTTATTAAATACAAACCCCATAAACAATTATCACTATGAAATATCCAATAATCAAGGTCAAAACCTTGAGCAAGACAATTTTAACTGAAAATGGCATTAAGGAGCCCCCATACAAATTTTCGAACAAATACAAAAATCATCGAGGGTGATGATGATTCTAAGGAGGAAGAAGTGTTACATCCCGAAATTTTACAAAATTTGATGTCACGCCTAGCTAGGCGCAACCTACCTTACCCCACATTTTTCGAATTATCTCAATCAACTACAAGCAATAGCATTACCGATCTTCTCTGAGTTAAAACCTAAGTATGGTAAATGCACTACGGTCGGCAAGATAGAGACCACAAGATATTTAATGTAGTACCATGAAGGGATATGAACTCAGAGAATACCGATTCAATAAAATACGAATGTATGCATATTCCTAATAATCTGAAACATAAACAATAACAAAGTCAAAACTAACTATATGGAACATGAATACACACGTATGTCTAAATTAAAGAGATAAGTTATCTATATAATGTCATACTACAGGTTACTATTAAAGTATATCCCACTTGGTGGAGAAACATGGACAGAGTCAGACAAGATTGTAACCGAAAGTGTCTGACTAGAGATAGCGCCTAGAGCTAAGCTAACGTATAAAATATGCTCGCGCATATTAAATGTCTTCGCTCAAGTAATCCGAAACTCATTAATAGAATTTATTTTGAAGAAGAACGTGCATTGGTTACATTGTGACAGGAACGTGCCTTAGTTACATTATGCCAGTGGCTTCTAAGAAAGTTCGTGACTTTATCGAAGTGTCAAACGTATATAAACCCCTACGCTACCCTCGCCAATCGTCTTTACAGTTCAATCATTCATACGGTCCACATCATTTGCGAACTGCTTTGATTAAGTTGCGAGCTTTTACCTCACCGTGAAATATCCCTAAACGAAGAACCGCTTTGATTAACTATCGGCTGAGACTTTCGGTCGTCGTAGAGTTCTTTTTGGATAAAGTCCGCCGGTTAACGTTCGTGAAAGAGACTCATTCTTGATTTTACATTCAAAGTCAACATCAAACAAACATCCGGTAGAGCTCCGTCGCTGCACTGCGATAAACACGGAGATCCAATCGGCAAGCAGACCCTCTCTCGCCCTTTCTCGCTTAGAAAGGTAAACGTAAGTTTATTTCATTGTAACTGTATAGCCTGACTTAATCAGCACTCTGGTCTCTCCTTTTTCCTATTTTCCTAACTACCCTCGCCTTTTGCTCGGGGTGTGACACCTCTATATCTCTATTACAGTAAGTGATGAAAATAAATCAGCCAAACCAGTCCTTGGCTAAATTGCACATCAAAACCATGTTGTGAAAATTATTTTCCCTTTTTCATCCGGCTCCGTTGACTTTAAGGTTATTTTAATTCATATTCGCCAGGACTTAAAAGATAGACGTTCTGAACTTTAATCGGATGAATATTTAAAGTCGCGATGGAGCATAGTTCAGAAGTGACAAAACTGTGAGGATACCCGGGTTATAAAACCTCGTGAAATTAAATCCTTTTCCCCGGGCCCTCTTTCGTACAGAGGACAACCGAGTTTCTAAGAAATCGCAAAACTTAATCATTTTCTCCGGATCCTCACGAGTTGCGAGGATGCCCGGGTTTCAAAAATACGCGAAATTAAATAACTCTCTGTGGGTCCTTCTAAGCTGATAATATACCCAGGTTTAAAAGAAACGTGAAATCAAATAGTTTCTTCCCGGTCCTCCCAAGCTTCAAGGATACTCGGGCACTCGGGCTTTTATAAAAACACTAAATTAAAATAATTCCTTCCAGGTGCTCATCAGTCGTGAGGATGCCCCAGTTTCCTAAAACGGTGAAATCATTTCCTTCCGGGTTCTCTCCAGTTTCGAAGGATCCCGGGTTTTATCGAAAAATGCCGGATTTCTTAAAATTCCGAAATCCTACGCAACTCCGAGCAATCGTTGAATTAAGGTCCCAGTTTGCCCCTAGGTAGGATAACCCAAGAAGAATCGTCCAAGCCAGCACAAGAGCTGGGCTGAACGACATCGTCGAGCAGTAGCCGAGCAGCTTGCTCACCCCGAAAGATACGTCCCGATACCACCGATCATAAGGAGAAAATGACTGCTAAGTCGACAGCGAGAGCTCAGCTATTGATTGATCCTCCCCGTGATCCCGAGCACAAGAAGCTTCGACATCTTCATGTTCCACCGGTCGAGGAAGACGTTCTTTCGTCATCGGGTCTTCCCCAAGCCCCACGACACGAGCCTGGGAATGCCGATCAGGCTGCAGGAGTACTGATTCCTTAACCATAGGTAACCCAATTCCAAGCAGAGAATATGAGGGTCGAGGAAACCCTACAAGTAACCACAGAAAGCATCAGCCCCCAAAACTTCCCTGCGGAACACTGTTTAATTCCTCGGACTTCCCCCATTCCCCTCTAGCCACTGAAGTTTACTAACATCCTTTCGCAGAAACTGAGGACCAAGACTGCCCTTAAGGAGTTTACAATACCAGAGCCATCTGCCCATGACCTTGGAGGAAAAATCACTGGATCTCGAGATCTGAAAGACTTCCGAGTTACCTTCACGCGTCAATCTCGGGCAAAGCGACGTATCATAGAGTGGGAAGATGCCCACTTCAGTCGGCATCATATGGATTTTTCCAACCTTAAAAGGCTTGACATTATCCAGAGAGGAAGAGGAAACTAAAAGTCGTTCCGACACCTCAAAGATCTCCAGAGAAACAGAGGGCATCCTCTCTACCGCCAGGAAGATCTTGAAGGAAGCAGAAGGCCCTGCTTCGATCCTTCGGCCGCCGTCAACCGAAACCCCTGACTGCCAGTGGAAGTACCACGAAAGCTCAGGTTCACCCTAATTCGTATCGACCACCAAAACAATCGTTTAAAATCAATTATCGTTTATCTGCAGATCAAGAAAGTCCGCCGAAATATGTTGCTATAATAGTACAAACTAACGTGCTGCTTAATTTGTCTCCTAAAATAAATTATTACTGGTTTTAAAACAAATTTTCAGTAAATCGTGAAAAGTTACTATTTTCTTAGTACTTTCTGGAATTATTGTGCAAAGTTATTAGTTCCTGGTCACTTGCTTCTTTTCAGAAGAAACATGGAGAAAACTCTAGTTTTTTCGAATCTTTTACACTATGTTTCTTACTAATTAGTACTTTCTTATCTAAACGAAATACATAAAAAAAAAACGAGAGCGGTCGGGGGACCGCCGTCAGAAGCTATGCTTCTTAAGCCTTGAAAGAAGAATTCAAATTTTATTTTTATTGCATGTATCAATTGAAAGAACAGCTCTCCCTTCCAGAAAGAAGGAAGAAGGAAGAAGGAAGGAAGAAGGAACAAGGAAGAAGGAAAAGAAGGAAGGAAGAACGAAGAAGGAAAAGAAGGAAGGGAGAAGGAAGAAGGAAGAAGGAAAAAGGAAAAGAAGGAGAGAAGAAGGAAGAAGGAAGAAGGGAAAGAAGGAAGAGAAGGAAGGAAGAACGGAAGGAAAAGAAGAAAGGGAGAAGGAAGAAGGAAAAAGGAAAAGAAGGAAAGAAGAAGGAAGAAGGGAAAGAAGGAAG
>CAKNWW010299787.1:0-17359 GCA_932074435.1 Andricus kollari | reverse complement strand
TATATATATATACTATAGATAATCTCAACTAAAAATGGCGGCATCCCGCCTAAGAACGGTGGGATCCGGCTAGGTTGTCACACTGTCTCTCGCTGTCTCTGGACCCACTGTAGCGTACTCGACCCTCTGTCAATGAGATACGAATGTTGATAAAAGAAACTTTGTGAATAAGTATAAAGTGCCATTTATTCCTTGCAAACATCACAAAATGCATTTTCAATCTTTTTTATCAATATTTATCATGTAGTATTCGTAAAAGGTTCACAAATCCTTTTCAGGCTGTCTTTTTCAAAGTGAGGTTAGGTTTACCATAGTTCACCATTTATTCCATTGTATGCACGAAGTAGTATAAGGAGATCCAACTCTATGGGCCATTTCGGAAAATTGTACCCCCACTTTTCCGTGCTCACATCCTATAGCACTTCGGATTACGTGTTCTAGCGCCTCTTACGGAAACCGTCATAACATAGGTTTTAGAGTTGGGTTTCAACAGTTTCAAATTTTGTCATGAGAGGCGCTACAATACGTAATCTGGTATGCTGTGGGTATGCTATAGGAAGTGGGCACGGAAAAATGGGGGGTATCCTTATATTAGAGTTGGATCTCCTTATACTACTTCGTGATTGTATGTATAATTTCTAATTAATGTATAATTTACCTTCGTCTATAAGCACTAAACATATATTTAAACTTTATTTACCCTCATATTCTGCATATCAAGCGCCATATTGAATTTCGCCCCTCTTCAACAGCGGACTCATTAGGTATTTTAACTTCAACCGTCAGCTAACTTCACTTCGTTGATTGCTGAGGGGAAAAGAAGGGATCAAATGCATGGGATTCGGTCCATTTTGGCCCTATTTTGCTAATATCTTCGTAAAAACTAATTTTTTCTGTATAAGAGTATGGGAAAAATAGTTTTTATTTTATAAGATCTATTTACTGACATAATGAAATGGTAATAATCAACATTCATTACGAAGATATTACAAAAATAAAGCTTTGTCCAAGCATTTGGTCCCTTGTTTTCCCCTCAGCAACCCTCAGTAATCAACGAAGTGAAGTTAGCTGGTGGTTGAATTGAAAATACCTAATTGGATTTTGATCGCGCGCTTATTTGAAATTATTGAATATGCAAATCAATTTTTTACAATATTTAATAATCATAAAGTACAAACAAATATTATGAATGACGTAAAATTTACATTGTTGAAGAAAAGTATTCCTTCCTTTGAATTTAAAATCAATAATTTATTTGTAAAGAGTACTAACAAATAATTATTTCAACTTGCTCTCTCAAATACTATTTTATGATCTAAAAATTAATTGTTATTATTTCCACAATGATGATTTATTATGAAAAATTGATTCGCACATGTAATAGTTTCAAAAAAGCGCGTCATTTACAGTCAACGAGACTGCCGATGTGACGCATGCGCAGTGAAGTTGGGGAGCCCAATTAGGTATTTTCACTTCAACCACCAGCTAACTTCACATCGTTGATTGCTCTGGGTTTCTGAGGGGAAAACAAGGGACCACATGCATGGACAAAAAGCTTTATTTTTGTAATATCTTCGTAATGAATGATGATTATTATCATTTTATTATGTCATTGAATAGATCTTCAAAAATAAAAACTATTTTTCCTATACACTTATACAGAAAAAATTAGTTTTTACGAAGATATTAGCAAAATAGGGCCAAAATGGACCGAATCCCATGTATTTGGTTCCTTGTTTTCCCCTCAGCAATCAACGAAGTGAAGTTAGCTGACGGTTGAAGTGAAAATATCTAATTGGGAGCACTGGTCTAGTTCTCGGTTCGGTGCCGGAAAATGGCCGCTTCTCGGACGTGCAGTTAGGTGAAGCGTGAACGTGTTTTTTGGGTTTGCCCCTGTGTATTTTTGCTCGTTTTCTTTCTTGTGTGGACCTTCATTTTAAAATGCTGGAAATAGCAGAATTAGAAAAGATGTTGCACGATTCTAAGGTCACTGATCGGTACCCATTTTTCGATTTCTATATATCAGAAGACATGAAGGTCAAGTTTCGTTCGCAATTTTTCTACCCAAATACGTGTTACGTTTGTAATGATGACTATGTTTCAAGCCTTATAAGATGCCCGCACTGCAATATGATTGCTTATTGCCGAAAACTGCATCAAATGGAACACTGGCCAGAACACAAAGATCTGTGCGCCGAGATTTTTAATTTATTAAAATCCAGTGCAAGCAACAACTTATTCGATTTCCTACGAACGATGGAGGATCCAGAAAAGCGACTCAAGAAGAAGCAAAATTTGATTACAGCCATTCAGAAAAGATTGGATAGGAAGTTTGATAAATTTGAAATACAAATGTTACATCATCCGAGAGTCTGTGTTGTATGTTTAGAAAGCAATACTCAAAAACTTGACTACTGTCGGGACTGCCACCAAGTTAGCTTCTGTGAAAAACACAAAAATGTTCCAGAACACGACTGCTCATACTATAGAATTTGCTTCCTGCTGGATTGGAAGTCTGTTATTGGTACAAGATTCGAAATTAGCCCGGCCATAGAAAATGTTCCGTTTTATTGCAATCCAGAGGATGCCAAGTTGCCAGCAAATATGGCTAAATACTTGACAGAAAACGCTGAAGAAACAATTCCGATGTTGAAAACGTTAAATGGAGACAAATTGTGGCCTCACGTCTGCTCGGAACTTTACACCAACTCACTTACGCTGATGAACGTGCTCAAGGATTTGGAGTTTGAATTTGAATCCGAGTTGATCGTCCACGCCATAGGTATATGAAAAATTAATTTTTTTTTTTAATTAAATGATTATACACATTCATTGTTTATTTTGATGATATAATGCAATTAAAAATAATCTGTTCTCTTTTTTTTTTTAGAAATTGTTTACAAACATTTTCAATTGTGATATTCAGGTTACGATGCGTATTTCTAAAATCTTTTACTTAAAAAATGTCTCACATTTTCAATTTGAAGAATTTAAAAATTTCGAAACTATTATTAATAAATTAATAAATTTCTTCGTATGTATTCCGATAGGATTTTTTTCTAGAGAAAAGAATCTGAATTCTTTAAATGAATATTTCGAATAGTTTTCGAGATATCGATTTTTTCTGTTATATTAAATAATCGAATAATGCTGGGCTCACCCCTACCCCTTTTTCGACGCCTCATGGGGGAAGGCACGCCTACTAGGAATGTCGGGTGTATTGATTTGTATTATTATTGATAGTATTCATTGATTTGAAATCGACCCGCACTTTTCGGTTGAAAAAGTTGCGTACAGGTTGCGCCTCGATACAAGAACGGGGAAGCCAATGAACGTAGTTGATAAAAATGAATGCCCACTCTTCATTTAAAAAAAATGTATCGTTCAATATTCAATGTTTCTAGCTTAAAATTGCTTAAAATGGTATAATTTTGAAAATTTATTTATTCATTCTTCAATTTAAAGTATTTAAAATTATATGGATACGTGTAAATTATAGAGCGTTTGAATACAACAATTTTAAACTTTAATTTTAAAAGTTTAACATGAAAGATTTCCACTGTGAGTGCTTTTATTTGTAGTTCAGTTTTTATTACTGCAAATGAAGACAGTTTTAGCCCAAAGGGTTGGAATTTTTTTTATTTCATTTTGACCGTGAACTTTATAATGGTTTTTTCATGTCGTGTTATTGTTTAATGTCAAGTAATTTTATAGTAGCTATGAAAGTATGGGATTAAGCAAATTAAATTTTGAGAAAATATAATGCATGTACATAAAACTTGCAGTTTGAGCAACATGCAAAATTTATACTGCATTCCTTTATTTGTTTTTTTATCTTATTTTACATTTATTATGATGTTTATACATGTTATTTTTTATTTATTAAGTTAAAAATTACTTGCTCGTATTGTAGGAAGCAAACTACAATAATTTCTAGAATTACCGTTTCTAAATTTTGTTATAATTTAAGATCTAGTATTAACAACTTAAACTGTATATAGCAAGCGAATTTTATTTTGACTGAGATTTTAGACAACCTTATTTCTTATTATTTCATGATTAAAATCTTCAAAATCAATATAAAAAACAAAACCGGGTTCGTTAGTACAAGTTATTTTATTTTTTTGTCAAAATATAAGCGGAACAGAATAATTTTTCAGGCTAGAGTTTACTGGAACACATTATACTACTACAATGTATATTTAAAAATTTTAAATATAAATTAAAAGATGTGAATGTTTGCTTCCTTTTTACGCAGAAAAAGTGCAAAAGTTTCTTAAAATTATATGATGTTCATTAATAATACCTCATTCTTAATCACAGATTTATTTTTATAACAATTCTGTGAGAAGAAAATATGTTTTACCATTATTTGTACCACTTTGGCTAACAAAAATTACTTAACAAGAAACTATTGTTTATTCTCAGAATGTTTTCCCTTCAAAAGAAAGCGTTTTTTTCATAGAAATGTGCTATTAATCATAAATATTAAAAAACTGATCTCTTGAATCTTATATTTACAGGAGATCACAACCCAGGAGAAAAGAATTTCGAAAACTTCGAAATGCTGCTGCACTTGATTCCGCAGCTAATGACTCTTAAGATCATAGTCATCGGTAAAGTAATAAGCCAGAATAACAAGGAAACTAAACCGGAAGTTGCAGTATGCAAAACATGTGATATGAAAAGCAAGACGCTCATCATCGAAAGGACCAAACTAACTTATGTGTCGTACGTCGAGAGCAAATCTTTCAATACTCCGCACGTTGTCATCGCTTATAATTTCGAAGAAAGTGAAGTACGCTTATGGACAGAATCCGTCAAAAAGTTGATGTATATCCGGGCTCCGTTTATCATGACCACCAGCACAAAATCGAGAGCTCAAACAGAGCACAAAAAGATGAGCGAACTCTTTGGTCACCTCGCAAGTAAATCGTCCTTCAAGAAAAATCCTTTTGCTGGAGACAGACCCTATCGAGACCCTCAGGAAGACGGATTGAAGTTTTCTAACAACTACGTCGCGGTATACACCTTGTTCGAGGCGGAACGAGAAACTCAGACAAAGAAGAAAAAGCGACGTGGTCAATCTGAAATCGTATTGCCTGATTTTGTTATAGCAGAAGAACGAGAGCTGAGGCGACAGAAAAGTTTAGCGAAGAAAAAGGAAACTGTTCAGGTGTCTTTAGAGTCAACGGATAAATCAGAAAAGATGTTCAATTCTCATAATTTGTCAAAGTCGGGTGAGAATATCGAAAAATCCACAGGAGATAATCCTAATAAAAAGATTACAGGAGAGGGAAAGTCGAAGAAGACGAAAAAGAAGAAGACAACCAACCAGTCTTCGGAGTCTTCTAGAAAGAACAGTTTGTTCGACAAAGCAGAGAAGTCGACGGATATTAAGAAGGAAGACGTTCCCGAAGCACTGAATTATTTAAAGGAAGACGTTAACTCCTCTCGTAATGCAACGGCGACGTCGAAGGAATTAGTGAATGAGCAGATTGTGGATCCGCATAGTCAAAATCAAGACACTATGACTATTCCTAAAGAAAATGAGGAGAACGCTCAAGGCGACTTAATAGACAAAGGAGAATCTGGAGCTGAAGTTCCTTCAGCTGGTGGAGAAACTGAGGTAGTAAGTGGAAAATCGAGCCACACCGAGAAGCCACTTTTGGATTCGACAAGTCAGAACGATGAATCAGAGCTTGATGCTGGCCAAACTCCTGTGGAAGCTACACAATCCAATGAACAAATTCAAGATCCTGGAGAATTAAAGTCGCTTAAACCTAACGAGAACGAATCAAATTCTTCAAAGGCAGCTGAGCAAGTGTCTTTAATAGTCGAAGAAAAATCTGAAGCTGAAATTCCCGTTGTGGATGAAGAAACGGAAGATGACAGAAAATTGAAATCTATGGAGCAGCCTTTGGATTTGACGAACCAAAGTAAAGAAGCAGAGTCCAGTGCAGGAGATGAAGCTGGGAAACAAGCAAAGTCGGAGAAAGTAAAGTACGACATTTCCGAGCCAGCAGCAGACGAAAATGTAACATCTGAAGATAAAGACCAGGAGCAGAAAGAAAAAAGTATAAAATCAAAGAAAAACCAAAAGTTTAAAAATCAAGAATTTGCAAAGTTCAGTATTAGAAAAGAACCGGTTGAGAATCAAGATGAACCCTTGAATCTTCAAAACGTCCACGGGTCAAACTCTTCCAATCAAAAGAGAGTATTGGAAAATAACGAAAAGCCTGAGGATCAACCTGCAGATACTGAAAAATCGGAAACTTCCAAGCATGCAACAGATGAGAAGGAAACATCTGAAAACACAGATCAGGAGCAGAAGGAAGGAAGTACAAAATCAATGAAGAAAAACAAAAGGTCTAAAAATCAAGAATTTGGAGAGTCTAGGATCAGAAATGAACCTGTTGAGTATCGAGATGAGCCCCTGAATCTTCAAATCGTCCACGCTTCAAACTCTTACAAACAAATAGGAGTGTCAGAAAACAACGAAAAGCCTAAAGATCAACCTGCAGGTGGTAAAAAATCTGAAAATAAAGTCCAAGAGCAGAAGGAAGAAAGTAGAAAATCAGTGGGAAAAAAAAATAAGAAGCTTAAGAACGAAAAATTTGCAGAGCCCAGAATAAAAAAAGAAGATCTCGTCGCGAATCAAGATGATCCCTTGGAAGAGGAAGAAGAACCCCCCAATCTTGAAAATGTCCGTGGGGTGGCAGGAATGAAGAAACGGACTGAAGACCTACGACAAGAAAATGCAGACCTTGAAGCGCAAATCCTAAGCCTGACAGCGCAATTCACAGGTCTTAAAAACAATTGTAATGCTATGGCTCGTGGTCTTCTTAACGAAATTTCGGTGTTAAAAGAGGCCCTGCAATCCCTTGAAGATAGGGTTATGGAAGCGGCCAATGTTAATGAGTTAGAGTAGAATAGTGTCAGTAGCGTGTAAATCTTTTTGATATATATAGCCTACTTCTTTTATTGTACTTTGTTGAAACTATGTCCGTACTTGAGCTGCGGATATTTTATCTCTAGTAGAAAAGGTGTGTATAAAAAGAAGAGAATATGTTTCAAATTTTCTCTTGTTTATTTAGAATATTTTGTTGTAATGTTTCTTTCGATTTTCCTATAAGATTTGTCTTTGTTGTTAAAACTGTTCTTTTACGTAGAAAAGTAGAAAATGACCAAGTCAGTGAAAACCAAAACTAGAATAAAATTATGTAGATACCTATTCCAAAAGATAAAGTCGGATAAAAAGTGGTTAAACTTGAAGAGTGTACTTATTTTAAACTAGTTTTTTTCGAATATTATTTTACAATAAAGCAAAATTGTAGTGAATGTTCATATATTTAAATATGACCCTGTATATTTAAGAGTTTCGTGAAAATTGTAATCGTATTTTCATTAATGGATTAAAAAAATATATATTTGTGTTTGTTGGTAATTGCAATTTGATTCTTTTTACGCCTTCATTTAGAATAGTTAAAAATAATGAATATTTTGTCGACGATTGAGATTTTTGTTTCAAATGTAAGGTATAGTTTAGGGGGAAATAAAAATTCAGAAGTGAATAATTTCCAGTTTTTTATTTCAAAACTTGATTTGAAATTGCGTATTCAAGTATTATATATTCTTTTTAAAGTACGTATTCAATTACTCATAATAAATGTATGAAATAATCTACAATGTTTTTATAGTTCAACGATAGAGTCCGTTTTATTTAATTTTCTTCTAGCTTTGAAAATAATTGCAAAATGCAAAAAAAGTTATTTAAAAAAGCAAAATATTGTTCGTTGTTTAGTATTATATACACAAGCTATGAATGCTTAGATTGGAGGATGCACTACTTTTTAGCCAAGGCTTCTAATATTTTTGAGACTTTTTCAAAAGAGAGATTCTTATCGAATTTTAGACGGTCAATTTTTCCCAGATTAAATAAATTAATCCACGTTGGAACTGATTTGCAGAGTAATCGAAGGTGCTTCTCCATTTCATCCAATGATAATTTTTCCTTGCATGAAAACTGAAGCTTTTCCACAACGAGATTTAAGGCCAGCACATTCTTCTTTTCAGTTAAAATAATATTACGCAGAATTTTTGCTATGGAGGGTAATCTACGATAATATTCTCTTTCATTATCTTCTTGTTTAGTCTCCATCTGTAAAAACAAGGGTTTAAAATTTAATATTTGAATTACAGAAACAGTCTCACCGAAAATACAACATTTTTAGTAGTTTTTTCTTTAATTTTATAAAGTTAATTTATTAAGAAAATACATTAAAAAATGAGTTTACGCTTTCAACTTAAAATTATAACAATTATAAAGACATTTACTCACCGGTTCAGAAACAGTTTCTGGAGATCGTGTTGCATTTTTCAAATTTGTGTCGACTTTATAACACTCCCTTACTTTTTCTGAAAAGAAATTTATTTACTTAAGCACAGTTTGTGTGATTGATGCAATATATTTACTTTTAACTAGAATAAAAATATGAAACCGGTACAACTGCATACCTTAAAAAAAAAAATTTTAATGATTGAATTAATATTCAATTTTTAACATCGGGAAAAATTATTGCACATTAGTTTGATTCAAAATGGTTCTCATAAAATATTTAAATCATTTTAATAAAAAACGTAATTCAGATTTATTTTATTATAGATCATTATGTTATTGTTACATTTTTCAGATTGGACCTGACTTGTTAAATCAAAATCGTTGCCTCCAGCCCTGGAGTTTGGGACCGGAAAACGCAGACTTTTTTTTATAATTCGTCAAAATTAGCTCACATTAATGCGTGAATTTGAAATTATTTTTTCAATAAAAAATTGCCAATTGGACTAATCGTCGCTCTAAAGTTATAGTAAACCATGTCCCTCAACTGTTGACCTGAGAAAATGCGGTTCAAAGTTTAAACATAATATACTCTACAAAAACGTTGTCAAATGTGGAAATAAGTTTATCGGTCAAAAATAATGCATGATCAAGAAAATATTATCACAAATTTTAATACTATTATGAATGTATTTTAGATAATGTGGAAAGTTGATTTTGGACATGGCGTAATATGAGATTCAAAAAATTCATTCTTGCTCAGAATTATAGTACGCCATGTCCACAAAATATTTATAAATGAACTATTTATAATGAAATTCTTAAGTAAAAACTTTAACAGAATAATAGTTTACATTATTCTGTTGTATTACATACCTCGAATTAAATGAATTATTCAAAAATTATTGACCTTTGAGTAATATTCCGATGGTTACTTTTAAGGTTAAATATATTTTTGAAAATTGTTATTTCTCAAATGGAACTTAGGTTATCCATGTGAAATATGCACTACGAAGTTGGCATTTTTCCACTTATAGCAATGCAAAAAAGGACATGGCGTGATATAATTCTAACTTTTAATTAACGTCACTATTTTAATTGATAATTGTAGCAGCTGAGGAAATACATTCCAGGGAAAAATGTATTAAAAAACAAAGTTGAACTCTTACCGAGCCTAAACATCATAATAGTTCAAAAATTTCAAAAAGTGGACATGACGTAGTATAACTCTAGGGCGACGAAATATATTAGAACACTTGAGGATTTTTAGAGAGTTGAAAATGTTTTATTTAATTTTATCTTTTTGGAATAATTTGTTAAAATATGAGAAACGCGTAGTGGAATTGTAGATCAAATTCGAAAAATATTTAAAGAACTGTGGCATAAATCCGTATTTGAAATTAATTTTTAGTGAGTAATTCTAAGCTCAGTAGAATTCTAACATTATTTCAAATTTAGAATGAAACTTAATTATAAATTTATTTATACTCTCAAAATTGGTCTCGTGTTATTTTCCAGGTTTGTGCGAAAATATGTATAAAATCCTTTAAAATAATCGATAATCTCCATTTTTTAACTTATTTCATTATTCTTTTACAAAAACGTTATTAAAACTGCTAAATTAAGTCCTTTTTGGTTTTATATCACACCATAAAATTGTATTGTCGAGAAAAAACTCAATTTTATAGGATTTTATACACATTTTTGCAAAAATATAAAAAATAAGGCGAGATAGAAAAAAGTGTCAAAAGATATTTTTCTAGAACTCGTTAGAGAAACGATTTTGTATCTTTGACTTTTGTCGTGTCTTGTATCATTTTGGCAAGAAACAAAAAAACTCTCACTTCTCTCCAAGGCGTGGGTACAGGACAGACTATTATAGAACATACTCTTTACATTAGGACAAATCTAGAAAGAAATCAAGAGAAAAAACGCTGGGGTTTTTAAGCAAATTGACTGTCAATATTTTCAAAGAAACCACCGTCATTTTGTCAATTTTAATCTTTTTTTTTAATTTTACAATGGACTTAAAAAGAAGGCAAGAAATGATATAAGAATCAAAAAAAGTTAAACAATACATCAGTTAATTTTGACACTTTGTCAACTTTAAAGAGAACATATAAATGCATTAGTCACAATAAAAATTTAGATACAAAATTAAAGTGAAAACGATTAAACTATTCATATTAAAAAAGGATTTTAAATTCAAATCTTTACTTTTACACACAGTGTATTTTAAATTTAAATCACTGTAGTACTTAAAGGAGAAAGAATGAGAAATCTTGTTTTTTGAGTCATTTATACCAAAGTCTAAACTCCGAATGAATAAATGCATCTTACCATTACAAAATTTAATAAATCTTAATAAAAAGAAACTTACCCAGAACTTCTTTAGGAGAAGTTATTTTAATACTATGAATTTTCGGCAATTCAGACTTCTCGATAGGTTTGCATTTTTCAATCTCAAATCGAGGATGCCAACGTTTAATCTTCTCTTTCGGTATCACCTGTCGCGAATTTCTACATCCCCTCAAAAAAATTTCGTGTTCATCTTTGACTCTTTCTGCAAAAAAAAAAATATTCAATTGGATTTCTTTTACATTAATTAAAGGAAGAAATAATCAAATGTAATTTACCTAAAAGGGAATTATAAAACTTTCTTTTCCTTTCTAGAAGAATATTCTTTTCAGAAACATCTGAATCAGTTTCTTTGGCTGTGTTCAGAGACTTAAAGTTCGGGCTTAAAACCATTTCTTTCTGAGGGTTTCTTGACCCTGAAGCAAAGGTCATAATCTTATTTTCATAGGAATACGCTTCTGGGTAAATTGATTTTATTTGCGCTAAGTGATCCAAAGTGACTTCGTATTTTGACATATTTTGTAGAGCAGGCTGCAGTTTTCTAAATGTAATAATCTCACCTCGGTGGTACAGCATCAGTGCAACCTAATTTTAAAAATATTTGTTCAAGATTTCAATTTTGCACCTTTGATAAATAAATACAAAACAATTTTTTAGATGCAAATAAAAATTATTGTTTTCAGAAATAAAAACTATACTTCTAATTTACTTGTATGTAGGAAAATTGGCAAAAGAAGTAAAATTGCCTACAGAATAATTATTCTTACCCTATCGATACATGTAAAGACTTGTTCTAGAAACTTGTAATCACTTGGCAAGGGCAAGCATGTTTTTGGTGTTTGAGATTGACTTTCGTTTACGACTGTCAGTGTTTTAGATTCCTCGGTTCTCATTAGAGATTCTTTTGGTTCTGGAAGAGAAACTTTTGGAATACTTCTGTTTACGGAAATATCATTATTTACAGACTTGACAGTTTTTGACGGCTTTTTTACCGGTACAGCATCGCTCTGTAAACTGTTGAATAAAAATTGAAATAAAATCTAGTATTATGCAATAAAAAAAAGTTGGAATCATAAAACTATAGAATACCGGGATCAAAAAAAAAATCAAGAAAAAAAATTCTCGGTTTCTTCTGGTTAGCAAAACTTTTTCGCGGTTAATGAAATTATAAAATTCGAAGTTTTAAAGCTGACAATTTGTCTATTTGAAGTAATAAAGACTGAACTGCAAATTCAAACAATCAGAGTAAAACTCTTGAATTTTAAAGATAAAAAATTTCAATTAAAACTTAAATTATTTTTATGTTAAGTAATTTCAAATCAATATTTTTTCAATTATTATGTATACATGAAAATGTGTTTTTATTTTGAAATATTTTGACATATTAACTTAAAATTAGTTTTTCAAAATAAAAAATAATTTGACATTTCCCAGGAATATCAAGAAAACTCTTTTATTATCTTAAAATCTTTCAAAATCCTTGAAAAGCTTCAAAATTTATTTCAAATTCTTCAAAAATCTACATTTTGTTTAAATGTTGTTGAAATCCTTTCAAATGTTGAGTTATTTTTGAAATTTGTTCAAAACTTCAAAATATCTTTTAAAATGATTACAATTTTTCCTTAAGTTTTAAGAAATCCTGCAAAATTAAATAAATCGCCTCAAGATCTTCCAGGTTCTTTTTTGACAATTTTGGAAATCTCTTGATATCTTTTTAAATATTGTCTTGAAATTTCTTTTTCAAAATAAACAATCATTTTCAATTTTCCTGAGAATCTTAAGACATTTTTTTTCTTGAGAAACCTTGCACAATTCTTAAAAAGCTTCTAAATTTTTTCTTCGAAATCTGCGAAAATTTACATTTTGTTCGAAATTATTTGAAATAATTTCCAGTTTTAATTTAATTTTGAATCTTTTCACAACTTCCAAATACCTCTTCAACTTACTCGCATTTTTTCTAAATTAATAAGTGTTCAATTGTTATGTATACATAACAACTCAAAAATTGTACTTACAAATTAAAAAATGTTTAAATAGAACAATTAAAACTGTAACGTTCAATGTTTAAATATAGCACTTTGAAGTTTTAGTGATTCAAGGCTTTCTAGTTCAAAAAATTCAGTTTGGAATAATTAACATATAATTACTACTTCGAATGAACTGTCATATATTGCTAAGTATCAAATAATTGTTCTGTTTCTTGATTAAAAAATTGGAAATTGAATGGGTTAGAAGTGGAATATTTTAGAAGACTGAAACAATATTTGAATAGATTTTGAAATTTAATTATAAATCTATTATTTTGAAGTTATTTCAAAATTAAGAATAGTTTAGAACGTTTTAATCGGTTGTTTACATTTGTTTAGCCCCTAAAGCTCTCTAATTGAAACTGTTCCATTTTTAACTTTAAAATCTGTAAATTGTTTAATTTATTTTAAACGGATTAAGAATCGTCTTATAAAATCAATTATTGTTCACTTTTTAATACTTAAAGTACATTTCAATTTTAAAAATCAATTGACTATTTATATTTGCACTTGATCAACTAAAAACGTGCTTATCAAAATTTTTAAATTTCAAAAGATTTTAATTTTTAATTGTTTGTCTTCAAAGCTGAAATTAAAAAGTCTTTAAATTAGAAATATACACCCTAAAATGAGAAGTTTATCAAGTACATGATTGTGGATTGACGCACTATAAATTGAATAATATACAAATTGAAAAAGTTAACAATTGAACTTAACATTTTTTTAATGTTGAAATCGAACTTATTTTAAACAAAGTGTCTCGTCGTTCCGAACTACCCCAATTTTTCGGGACAACTAGATGCAGCCTATTTTAAATCTGTAAATATTTTATCAAAAAAAGAGCAAAAATAGAATGAATATTTTGAATTTTATTGTATCATCATTCATCATGTGCTATGAAATGTGTGATATTTTATTTCATTTCTTGGTTTCCTGGTCCAGCGACCACCCTGATTATAAATCAATATTCTTACCTTTTTGACATCGCGTTTTGAATAATCTTTTCTTCTCTCACGGGTTCATCAAATTTAACCATTTTTTTCGCAGGCGCTTCAGAAACATTACATTTTTCCGAGCAAGATTCAACGTTTTCTTCGTCAGGGAAAACTATTTCATTTGAACTAGAGGAAATTGATTCCATAGCCTCAACTTTTGTCGAATCCAGTACAATATTTTCACTTGCAGAGGCATTATTCACATTAGGATTATTATTCTCTTTCCTTGAAACTGTTTTACTCTGAGCTTTTAATTTTGCATTTTTATCCAACACTGAAATCAGCAATCTCGACGAACTAGAAGACTGAGGGATGTTTTTCTTTTTTCTCAAAATGAGATCTAAATCCAAATTAACTTTTGGACTTTTAGATAACGTTTCCTTGTCCTTCCCATTGTCAACTGATCTTTTCTGTGCTTTTCGCACAGAAAAGTATTCTGTTATCGTGGGTTGTGACATTTTCTCTTTATTACGAGGGCGAGGCATCTCTTATAGGAAGTAAATATATCAATTTATCCACACAAAGAACTATATCTGCAAATTTTAAATAATTTATTAGAGTGTTTCATACATTTTATTATATTTTTGGGATTTATGGTTATTCGGTATACAACGGACAAGTTAGTCCGCTATTTCAATTACAAAGTAATAAAGAATTGTGACTGAACCTCCTATATCAAAGGTGAACACAAAATTAAAGAAAAAAAAGAAAATTATTTCAACAAATAGCCCTTGTAAAATAGTAGAAATGTTAAATTTATATGTGAGAAACATCAACGTGTGAAGCTTGAGGTTAGGGAACAAAGAGAAATCACCACTGAAACGACTGAAACGCTAGTAAGGATAAAAAGACGAAAAAATTTGAAGAAAATTTATACAATATTTCAATTATATTTACCTGATAAATAAAAATTTACAATTAGTTTCGTGTTTTTGCAATATAGGTCTTGTAGGCGTTACGTAAAACTCGTCTAACTTGCAAACTGTAAACAAACGTGAGACAGGTGATACGGGTGATATCCTGTTGTGACGTCAGCTGGCAAGATGTCGGCACGTTAATGTGGGGGAAATCCAAGATGTCTGCAGCCGGGGTCCAAACCATAATAACAATTGCATGGGACGAAACTTTTTTTTATTAACTTGGAAACAATGATTTTTTACAATAGTGTGGATGGTGTGGATATTATTTCTGTAGTGTTTTAAAGTTCCATGAAACTTTATAAACATTTTTTAAACTTTATTCATGCGTTTCAAATTTTCAAATATTAGGGCGCGAAAATGTTAAATATTTAAAAAATGGTATTAAATTCATACATTTAATGTACCGGCTCCCAGTAGGACCGCGGTAAATCCCATTCATGGCCACGTATCACAACCGTGAGATGATATTAATAGGATATCAGTGTTAATATTAAAAGGAAAAGTAACTTTATTTTCTAAGCAAAATTTCCTGCTTTCCAAGCTTATATTTTTAACGTATTAAAAAATAAACAAAATTGCTCTCTATTTATTGCAGGCTTCCACTTTCTACTCTATTTATTATGGACATCAATAAGAAAATTAAATCCAACTATTTTTCCATGAAAGCTTATTCTTTTTGGTAAAAAGCTTATTATTATATTTTTGACTGAGCGTCAATCTTTTTTGAGTGAAAATGTAATTATTTGGTTGAAAAAATCCTTTTTTTTTTGGTTAAAAATTCAACTATTGGTTTAAAATTTGAACGCATTCTGAAAATTCGTCGTTTGGACTTGAAAATCGAACAATCTGATAGACTTTTGTTTACTTTCTTGAACAATAAAACTTTTTTGGATAAAAATGTATCTAACTTAGTAGAAGCTTCAATTACTTTTGGTTAATAGGCAACTGTTTGGTTGAAAATTCAACTATTTTTCTTCAGGATTTATTTTTCATTTGAAAATTCAACTGCTTGGTTAAAAGTTGAACTACTTTGTTAATAATTCCTTTTTTTTGGTGGAGGATTCATCATTTTAGTTGAAAATTCATATCTTTCTTTCATTTCTTTGTTTGAAAATGTAACCATTTTGTTGAAAAATTTTCTTTTTTGGAAATTGATTTTTTTTACTGAAAGTTTAGCTATTGCAGTTAAAGATTTATAATAAAAGGTTAAAATTATCTGGTTAGCAGATAATTCATCTATCTGGTTGGAGATTAAACTGTTTCGTTGAAAATTAACATTTTTATTAAAAATTCATATGCTCGGGTAAAAAAGTCGACTGTTTTCTATAAAATTCTTTTTGGCTCAAGCATTCAACAATTTGTTCCAAATGTTTGTTTTTTCTGAATTGAAAAATCGTTTTTCGTTGAAAATTCTACTCTTTTTTTTAATGTTCGTCTTTTTGATTTGAAAATCCATCTCTTTTGATAGAAATTTGATCTTTTTGGCTAACATTGCAACTGTTTCGTTCTCTCTCAATTTGTATGAGTTAAAATTTTTACTTATATCAACTAATGATTGAATTCTAGCTGCGAATCAGCTATTTTTTATTATTAAACTTTTGTGGTAAAATTCAACTGTTTTTGATTAAGAATAAGAATATATATTTTTTATATGTGAATTATTAATTTTTTCGTTGATAATTCGTCTTTTTTTTGGGAAATTCAACTACTTAGGTAAAAGATGAACTTCTTAGGTAAAAGATGAACTACTTTGACAAGGCTCTAATAGCACGGAACGTTTCTGGAACGTTCTGCGGGAACCTTCGGAACATTCCAGGTGAACGTTTCCGGAACGTGTAAAATGTCCGCCGCTTGGGAACGTAGGAACGTTCAACTGGTACCTGAGGTGAACCTTCCGTTATTGTTATTTTTAACAACAATAAAGGTTTCTGGAACGTTCCGCTGGAAAATGCCGAAGGTTCCCGCGGAACGTTCCAGGAACGTTCCGTGTGCTATTGGGGGATTCAGTTTTTTTATTGAAGATTCATAATTTTAGTTGAATATTCATCTTTTCGTTTTAAAATATAACTGTTTTATTAAACATTAAACCATTTTGTCGGAAATTCAACTTTTTGGGTAGATAATGTATCTTCTTGCTTGAAAATTTATCTTTTGGTTTAGAAATTCAAATATTTGGTTAAATAATTAATCTATTTTGTAGAAAATGCAATATTTTTACTTGAAATGTTGGGAATTTAAAGCGTTCCAAATTGAATATAGTATATTTTGAAACTTTTGAACGTTTCTGAAACTCATGTGCAACTTTCATTGTCCCAGTAAAACATTTAATTGACTCATATCCCTACCCAAATAGCAAAACAAATTCGGTGAAGATTTCCTGAAACTGGCAATGCAAGATTCGGAATATTGGATTAAAAGATTCAGGCAATGTTCGTTCAACCAAGAAAATGTCCGCTTATCAGGGAATATTGTACATTAATGTTCAGGACAGTTTGGAAGATTTATTTAACTAAATTCGATGCGCAGTAGTATATGGCACGTAATCCGATACGCATTAGTTGTTTTTGCCCTCTTGGAATACTGCGGGGTATACGTACCATGATTATTTTCCATATTTACAAAAACAATTAAAACCAAAAAAATGTTTTATTTTTTGTAAATATACCAAATAATCATCATATACAGGGTGTCCGAGGCTCAAGTGTCCAGACTTATTTATAG
>CAKNWW010299782.1:0-11569 GCA_932074435.1 Andricus kollari | reverse complement strand
GAACAGGAACTGGAAAAGAAATACAATTGCGAAATGTGTGCGCGAAGGTATAAACAGAAAAAAACTTTAGATAAACATTTAAAATACGAATGCGGCGTCAGGCCAGTGTTCGGATGTAAATTCTGCAACAAAAGATTTAAACAAAAAGGTTGTATGGATTCACATGTAGCTCGCGTGCATCAGAAGACAAACTCAAGGAAGTCGGTTGTGAGCCATAAATGCAACATATGTTCTCGAAGTTACACTTGGATAAAGAGTTTGAATCGGATAAGCGATTAAAGCATGCAGCAGTCGAACCAAATTTTATTTGTGATTACTGTAGCTACAGAGCGAATCGCAAAAGTCACGTTTCACAACACATTGCGTCACGTCATCTAAAATAATAATAATGGACACAAAACATGAAACTTGATGGAATTGCTAATATTGGTTAAAAAATTGTATTATTTTACAATATCTCAAGTAATTCAGTAATAAATTGGGAATTATATTTTTCCATTGCATTAAATAGTTACATACCTTAAATTACTTTCTGTAAATATCACTGCATAATACTCAATTTTACTTTTTGAAGGATCCCAAAGAGTAAATTCATTCTTTATCGATGTCGACGTCAACGTTTTAAGAATTTATACATAAATGATAAATTATTATAAATTACAAATAAAAAATAATATAAATTACCGAGAATTTCTGGAAATTTTACATTTTTTTCAGTTCATTTTATTTCATTCAATTTCATTTTCAGTTTGGATACTTTAAATTTTCGGATATTTTTGAGCATCTCGAATTTCCGAAGATTTTTGGTAATGTACCAGAAACTTAAAGAATTCTTAAAATTACCAAAATTTTCTGTTATTGATGAAATTACAAGAAATATCCGGCAATATCGAAATTTTCGGTAATTTCTGGTACCCAATTAAAAAAAAAAATCTTCATAATAATGTCACTATTCATAATATTTGGGGCGCGCGCGTAAACTGTTTTTGGCTCGAGTGATATTTGCATCTTTATTTAAGAAACCAAAGTATACGTAGCTTTTAAGAATTTTTAGCACACTGTAATAAAAAATATATAATAACATCCATACAAAAATTTTCATCATGAAGAATTTTTGAAATTTTTCGTTCAAGTTTTTGTCACGTTTGTAACTTTGTAACTTTTGTAGTTTTGGAAATATAGCAGTATTTTAAATGCTAGGTTTATATGTTATGATGAAAAAAATCGATTGGATGTATTTAACAGGCATGTATTATCAAAAAAAATTATGATATATACATATTTAACAATTTGTTCAACGTTTATAAGTAAAAAATGCTCAATTTTTTAATATCTTTTCCATCCTTTTACCACCCCCTTAGACTCTTTTTACAATGAAAAATTCCTTTTTCCATGATAAATATAAAGTGAAATACAGTCGAACTTGGATAAGAAGAAACTTTTAATGAATTATGTTAACCGAGTTAGTAGCGATAATTAAAGGATGAGAGTAAAGAATTAGATAACAAAACAAGTAGGAATTTTCCAACAGAGGAAAAAACATTCAAAATTGAGGCCAAAAAAGTTTGATAGGAATTCAAAATGTTTGTGCAAAACAAAAAATTTATGTTATGAAAAAATCAAAATGGAAGATCGCTATATCACACAGTACCTATGACAATCAATTATTTGATAAAATCCGAAAAAATGAAATTTCGTTAAAACAATTTTTTATGTAATGAACCCATTTTTGATCAAAGTGTTGGATATTTAGTGCTGTACTGCCACCCTTCATTTAATGTGAAGAAATATTTGTATCATCAGTAAAGAAAATTATTACATATGTGTTCCGGAGCTAATAAATGGCCTAGAATTGTAATATCATAAGTTTAAGTGAAAATATAATAATGTCAAAAAGGTTGATATAAGGTTCAGTTGCAGGATAATGATCAATTATTCAGCTATTGAAATATTCTGATTCACCTTTTTGTGATTATTTCAGGGACATCAAACAGTGATTGGACAACATCAAGAATAAAATCAACAGGAGAATATGAAGCATGTCTTTCAAAACCCCAGAAGGAATACTACAGTCTACTCCCTACGAATACGGAAAAGGATTTTTATTGTCAAATTCAATATAGCAATGATGAAAGTTTGGAAATCAAAGAAGAAATTATTGAAGGTATGGCCAGGTTTGTTATTAAAATATATGAAATAAAACTATAAAATAAAAAATTGCGAAATACATTTTGTTAAAATTTTAGATCAAGAAAATGCAGGTCAAACATATGACTCAAAATTGTGGAACGTAGATCTCAAAGACACTGATACTGTTGCTGTTAAAAATAAACTGCCGACCCATAATAGTGAGAAATCTCAGGAATCAGAACAGGAACCGCAAAAGAAGTACAAATGTGAAAAGTGTTCCCGCATCTATAAATGGAAAAAGCATTTGATTCAACATCAAAAATCCGAATGCGAGTTTAGGCCACAGTTCAAATGTAAATTTTGCGACAAAATATTTAAACAGAATGGTAGCCTGAAGATCCATGAAGATCGCGTTCATCACAAGACAGCACAAACGAAGCACAATTGCGACCAATGTTCTCGAAGTTACGCTTGGCTTCACGCCTTAAATCACCATAAACGTTTAAAACATGCAGCAGTCAAACCAGAACTGAACCGGGAAAGAAAGTACAAATGCGAAAAGTGTGCTCGGACCTATATAGAGAAACACAATTTAACTTTTCATCAAAAATTAGCATGCGGCGTTATGCCACAGTTTGAATGTAAACTCTGCGACAAGCGATTTAAACAGAAATCGCACATAAAATCCCATATGAATCACGTGCATAATAAGACAATTTCAAAAACGTCAGTAATAAATCATAAATGTGACATATGTTCGCGAAATTATCGCTCCATAAGTGGTTTACGTGACCATAAACGCTTAATGCATAAAGCAGTTTTAGCACCAGAATTTATTTGCGACTTTTGTGGTTACCAAACAAAGCGAAAATGTAACTTGGCACAGCATATGCAAATGCATCTCAAAAAAATTGAGCACCAAAAGGCCTTCTAAGTTACAGTAGCTTTATGTTTCAAATAATAAATAAGTTTTTCTTATATAAACAAAGCGAAGAATTTTTCTGAATTTTTGAAACCGTTATTGATAGATTATAGAAGGTCATGAGAGGTCAATCAATAGATCATTTGATGTGACTTGCAAACACGAAAAATTAGATCAAGTACAGTAGTTTTATATTCCTAATATCAAAACAACTTTCCGAATATAATCAAGGTGAATAATGTTGTTTAAAAATTTAAAGAAATACTATTGGCTGGTGATGGGAGGTCATGAGAGGTTCTTCAATAAGTCAATAAATTCACCTCGAAGACGAGAACAAACACATCATATAGAGTAGTGTTGTATTCCGAAATATTATAAGTTTTCCTCATATAACGAATATAAACACTGTATTTTTTAAATTTATAAATCGATAGTGATAAATCATGAAAGGTTATGTAAGGTTTGCTAATAGGTCTTTTGACATGTCTCGAAAAGGAAAACAAATATATCAGATACAGTGTGGTAGTATTCCGAATATCAACAAGGTTTTTGTCATATAAACAGAATAATAAATTTTTTTGAAACTGCCTAAATAGTTATATGCTAGTAGGTTAAAATAGGTCGATCGATGCGTTTCGAAGACACGAACAAATACACAAGATACAGTATTGTAGTAGTTCCGATATCAAAAAAGTTTTTCTTATATAACCAAAGGACATCTTTTTTTTATTCTCTAAACACCAAAAAGGCCACTTCTAATTGGCGGATCCAGTTCAAAAACTTCTTAGACCAGTACAAGGTCAGGTCATTACAAACCTCCCTCTATGGGAGAGCAAGATGATTATATATTTGTTCCGGAGTTAATAAATGAACATTTATACCTGATAATTTGTCTTTTATTTTCACACACACACATGTATATATATATATACAAAATATAGTGCAGGATCATCTTATGTATATTATAGGATAGTGATCAATTTTGCAACTATTGGAATATTATGATTAATTTTTGTGTAATTTTTTTAGGGCAATCAAACAGTGATGGGAAAAGAATAAGAATAAGATCAACATTAGAATGTCAAGAATATCTTTTAAACCGCCAGAGGGAACAACAAAATCTACTATTTCAAAATACGAAAAAGGATTTTACTTATGAAATGGAATATAGTAGTGATGAAACTTTGGAAATCAAGGAAGAAATCATTGAAGGTATGGCCAGGTTTGTTATTAAAATATATGAAATCAAACTATAAAATAAAAAATTGCGAAATACATTTTGATTAATTTGTAGATCAAACCAATGCAGGTCAAAAATATTACTCAAAATTGTGGAACGTAGATGCAAAAGACACTGATAATATTGCTGTCAACAAAAAACTGCCGACTGATAATAAGGAGAAAATTAAGGAATCAGAAGAGGAACCGGAAAAGAAGTTCAAATGCGAAAAGTGTGCCCGCAGATATAAATGGAAGAGGACTTTGAATTTCCATGCCAAATACAAATGCGAGTTCAAAGATCCCGTGCATCAAGAGGCAGCACAAACAAAATATAATTGCGACAAATGTTCTCGAAGTTACGCTCGGGTTCACGCCTTAAATCAACATAAACGTTTAATTCATGCAGCAGTGGAACCGGAACTGGAATTGAAGTACAAATGCGAAAAGTGTGCCCGGACCTATATAGATAAACACAATTTGATTGTTCATCAACAATTAACATGCGGCGTTATACCACAGTTTAGATGTAAATACTGCGACAAGCGATTTAAACAAAAATCGCACATGACTTCCCATGTAAATCACGTGCATGAGAAGACAAACAAAAAATTGGTATTAAGGCATAATTGCGACGAATGTTCTCGAAGTTACACTTTGTTATCTTCATTAAATCAACATAAACGTATAAAACATTCAGCAGTTGAACCACAATTTATTTGCGACTATTGTGGCCACAGAATGAATCAGAAACAAAACTTGTCACAACATATTCAAAAGCATCTCAAAAGGATTCAGCAACAAACTGCTTTTTAAGCTACAGTAGCTTTATGTTTTAAATAATAAATCAGTTTTTTTTATATAAAAAGAAGAAGAATTTTTCTGAATTTTTTAAACCGATACTCACTAGATCATTCGATGTGACTTGCAAACACGAACAATTTCATCAAGTACAGTAACTTTATATGCACAATATCAAAAAAACTTTCCGCATATAATCAAGGTAAATAATTTAGCTTAAGAATTAAAAAAAACGCTATTGGCTGGTGATGGAAGGTCATGAAAGGTTCTTCAATAAGTCAATAAATTCGTCTTGAAGACGCGAAAAAAAACATCATATAGAGTAGTGTTGTATTCCGAAATAGGTATATACTAATATGTTAGAATAGGTGGAGCGATGCGTCTCTAAGACGCGAACAAATACACAAGATATAGAATCGTCTTAGTTCCAATATCTAAAAAATTTTTGTTATAACCAAAGGAATTTTTTTTTCATCGTTAAATACCAAAAAGGCCTTTTTTTAATTGGCGGATCAAGTTCAAAATCTTGCCAGGCCATTACAAGGTCAGGCCATTACAAACCTCCTTCTATGAGAAAATAAGATGATTATGTATTTGTTCCGAAGTTAATAAATGCACATTTATATCTTATAAATAGTCTTTTATTTTCAATTATATATACAAAATATAGTGCAGAATCATCTTATATTATAGGATAATGATCAATTATGCAACTATTGAAATATTATACTTCACTTTTTTGTGATTTTTTCAGGGCAATTAAACAATGATTGGAAAAAAATAAGAATGAGATCAACATTAGAATATCAACAGTATATTTTAAAACGCCAGAGGGAACACCAAAATCTACTATTTCAAAATACTAAACAGGATTCTACTTGTGAAATGGAATATAGCAATGGTGAAACTTTGGAAGTCAAGGAAGAAATTATGGAAGGTACTACCATATTTATAATCAAAATATTTTAAATAAAACTATGAAATAAAAGAATTCAAAATACATTTTATTCGATTGGCAGATCAAACCGCTACGGGTCACAAGCGTAACAGAGCATCTGAGTCAAAATGGTATACATTAGATATAAAAAAAACTGATAATTCGGTTTTTAGCAATAAAGTGATTATTCAAAAGAAGCAGGAAATTACGGAATCAAAACAAGAAACGGAAAACGTATACAAATGCGAAAAGTGTGCCCACTGCTATAAATTGAAAGCACTTTTAAACCGTCATCAAAGATTCGAATGCGACGCCAGGCCACAGTTCATATGTAAATTCTGCGAGAAACCGTTCAAACAAAAATGTAATATGAATGCACATGTAAATCGCGTGCATCAGAAGATAATCTCAAAGAAGTCGGTTTCAAATCATAAATGCAGCGAATGTTCCCGAAGTTACACTAGTATAAGTGCTTTAAATCAACATAAACGTTCAGAACATGCAGCAGTCAAACCACAATTTATTTGCAACTACTGTTTTCACAAAACAAAGTGGAAAAGTAGTTTGTCAAAACACATTACTTCACGACATCTGAAACTATCATAACGTACACGAAACATTAAACATTAAGAAATTTCTAATATTCGTTACTTTTGCTTTTCGGAGTTTCCAAAAAGTAAATTTATTCTCCTTCGATATCCATATTAAGTTATTTTATTAAATATATAATTTATTACACGTTGTGCACAATGTCATTTTCTAAATGAAACAGAATACCTGAAATAAAATTAAGTATATATAAGACATTTAAGTAAACAGTTTGACCTAGCATTGTAACACCATGCGTTGAAATAATGGTACAATAATGTCAATATTTTAGTTGGAACACTGGAAAATCTTTAAAACATAAACGGGAATATTTGTATAAATTTAAATGATAGGATAATGATAAACGATTTTAATATTGAAATATTCTAATTCAAATTGTTGTGATATTTTGCAGGAAAATTAAACAGTGCTCGGACAAAAACAAGAATACGATCAACAGAGGAATACAAAGCATATATTTCAGAAAACCAGAGGGGACGCCACAATCTACTACCTAAAAATAATGACCAGGATTTTACTGGTGAACTTGAATCTAGCAATAATAAACCTTTGGAAATTAAGGAAGAAATGATCGAAATTGAATCTAGCAATGAGGAAACTTTGGGAATCAAACAAGAAGTAATGGAAGGTATGACCAGATTTCTAATCAAAATATCTTCATAAAAGCTGTGAATTAAAAAATTTCAAAATACATTTTCTTAAATTTTCAGATCAAGAGACTACAGGTCGGAAACATAATAAAGAATATGAGTCAAAATGGTGTACCCTATATATAAAGGAAACTGATAATTTATCTGTTAGCAACAAACTTACGTCCCATAAGGAGCCTACAATTCAGGGATCAGAACAGGAACCCGAAAAGAAATACAAATGCGAAAAGTGTGCACTCAGCTATACATTAAAATCAAATTTGTACCGTCATCAAAAATTCGAATGCGACGTCATTCCACAGTTCAGATGTAAATTCTGCGACAAACGATTTAAACAAAAATGTCACATGACTACCCATGTAGACCAGGTGCATCAGAAACCCCATGTTGATCAGGTGAATCAGAAAATAAGCCCAAAGAAGCCGGTATTGAGTCATAAATGCGACATATGTTCTCGAAGTTACTCTTGGCTAGTTTCCTTAACTCGTCATAAACGTTCAGAACATGCAGCAGTAAAGCCACAATTTATTTGCGATCTTTGCGGATATAAATCCAATAGGAAAGGTAACTTGGTAAAACACATGACTTCACGCCACTCACAGATATCGAGATCAAGGCATAAATGCGACAAATGTTCGCGAAGTTACACTTGGTTAAGTGCTTTAAATCGACATAAACGTACAAAACACGTGGCAGTCAAACCACAATTTGTTTGCGACTATTGTGGCCACAAAACAAATAATACGACTGACTTGTCAAGTCATATTATTTTACACCACCTCAAAAAAATTGGGTAATAAATGGGAAATAATTTACTGTGTAAGAAGTGCGAGAAGTTAACTATTCCACGAGTGTTACAAACTTCACACGAGTTGTAGCTTCTCGCACGTCTCGCTATTGACATAATTAATTTTCAAAATTTTAGGATTTGTTACAATACGTCTTGGTTTTTGAAAAAAAATATATTATATATATCTTGAAAATTAGCTATGCTTTTTTGATGTATAAAATAGGGCACTCGTATACGAACATATGCTACGATAGAAATTGTGTAAACAATTAGAAATAATCGCTTGCAGCTCCACCATTAGTTAGATTTTTATGTTGTTAATCTTATTTTTATCAATACGAGTACATTGGAAAACATTTTTTTATAAATCGAATTCCAATATCAGTAACCGAGTTGAATTTTATCTATGTTATTGCAGTTTGCTACTAATATTATATATTAATGAATGTCTGTTCTGCGTTGTTGTAGATTAATTCAAAATTAACTGCATGTTCCTTTTCTTCAAAAAAAGGGTACTCTTATATACGAATATATAATACGATAGAAATGTGTAAACAATTATTAATAATGGTTTACCGTTCCACTAGATGCTATATTTTTAATTTTTCAATGTTATTTTTGTTCATACACTGGAGAAGGTTTGTTTTCACATGGAATTCCAATCTCAAAAACCGATTTCAATTCATTTAATTTATTGCATTTTCCACCAAAAATTATACATTAACGAATGTATTCTGTTTTGAGTAAATAAAATAATAAATTTGTTGAGAGTGAGATACTTTTTTTTACCTTAATATTATTTTAATATTTACTGCATGATGTTCTTATGTTTGTCCATATTGATCAAACAAGTGGTGCTGGGGTTCATCTAGAAATAAAAGTAGAGAAATTTAATTTGTCCATGGCAAGACACTTCTTCGAAGAAAAAGTACGAGCAAACGAGAAGTTTGTTCACTTCAAACCGAATATACATTATGAGATTCTTTTCATCTCAATACTTCAATCTTTTATACTCAAAATTCTGTGCAAATAGAACATAATCTGATATGGGTTATTATTCTTGATCATTCCTTCAAGGTTTAGTGCAGGATAATGATTAAAATCATGGACAATTACTATTACTAATTGTTACTTTTACCTTATAATTTTCTAGATCAAGAGAATTTCGAAAGTGAGTCCAAGGAACCAACAAGAAGACTAGATGGTGGGCCATATTCTTGTACAACTGCTGGAATTCCTTATTGCAATAATTCGTATGCCAAGACTTTTTCTGAATACGAAGTTAATGAGACTTTGGAAATCAAGGAAGAAATCGTCCAAGGTATAACTAGATTTGTACTCAAATTATTTGAAACAATACTGTGAAACAGAGAATTGTAACTTATATTTTGTTAAAGCTTCAGATCAAGAGGCAGTTACAGATCAGAAAAGAAATAACAACTATGATTCAAAATTCTGCTCTGTAAATATAGAAGAAGCTGTTATTTGTTCCGCTAATAACAAAGTGCCAACCCAAAGGAAAAAGAAAATTCAGGAATTAAAATCGGAAAGGAAGTACCAATGCGAAAAGTGTATGCGAATCTATATCCAGAGACAAAGTTTGTTTAATCATAAAAAATTCGAATGCGGCGTTATGCCACAGTTCAGGTGTAAATTCTGTGGCAAACTATTTAAACGGAACGGTAGCATGACTGGCCATATAAAACGGGTGCATCTGAGAAAAAACGCAAATTAGCCGTTATGAACCCATGAATGTGAGAAATTATAAAGTCTCAGGTTATAGTTTATATATAGTGGACAAGACGATGATATTTTTCATTTGTCTTATCAATTTTTCTGTATAAAGCAAATGAAAAATATCAGTATTTTATCCACTTTATATAAACTATAAATAAATGTTTCACCTGTGATGTAAAATTTGTTACATCTTCTCTCTGATTTACTTACAAATGTTAATACTCAATCATCTATCAAATAAAGTAAATAATAATCGTATTTAGGAAATAAAATAATAACATAATACGATAGAAATTTTGTAAACAAGAATCATAAATGACTTACAACTCTACTACTTATTATATGTTTAAGTCTCCCACATTATTTTTATGCAAACCTTGGAGAAAGTTGTTTTACACATCGAATTCGAATCTCAAACACGAATTGAATTTTATCTACGTTATTGCGGTTTCTACTAATAGTATAAATTGGCGAATGTATTCTGTTTTGTGCTAATAAAATAATAAGATTTTGATAATTCTTATACATTATTTTAACCTAATATAAATTTTTTATTTACTGCATCATAGTTTTGTGATTGTCTATCTTTATAATCATGGAAATGGTGCAGGGGTACATCTAGAAATAAAATTAGAGAAACTTGATTACGTGTACGATTCAAATAATATAATATTGCAACATGCAACTTACAAATTTTATTTTTTCATGACAATAAACTTCTTCAAAAAATCAACGACCAAACGTGAAGTATCTCAATTTTAAACTAATACATTTATGACATTCTTTTATTTGCAGTACTTCAATCTTTTCTAATAAAAGTTCTATCTAAATAGAATATAATTTTCTATGGGCTATTATTTTTAACAATTCTGTCGAAATTTGATGAAGGATAAGGAATAAAATCATAGAAAATTACTATTACTGATTGCAACTTTTTCCGAATAATTTTCTAGATCAACATGGGCTTTGTTCTTGTAAAACTGCTTGCATATCTTTTTGCAATAATTTGAGTGCCAAGGCTTTAATTAAATACGAAATTGATTCATCTTTGGAAATCAAGGAAGGAATCATCCCAGGTATGACTATGGCAATTAAAGTATATCTAATAAAACTATGTAATAAAAAATTGGAATAACATTTCGTTACATTTTCAGATCAGAAAGCAGTTAAAGACCAGAAAAATAGTAAAAAATTGGATTCAAAATTATTTACAGCAGGTGATATTTTAGTTTCTAACAAACTGCCCACCCAAAAGAAGCAAAAAAATCACGATTCAGAATCCGAAAAGAGGTTCAAATGCGAAAAGTGTTTGCGAAGCTATGCCCGGAGACAAAGTTTATTTAATCATGGAAAATTCGAATGCGGCGTCCTGCCACAGTTCAAATGTAAATTATGTGCCAGACAATTTACACGAAAAACTAGCATGACTGGCCATATAAAGCGGGTGCATATGTGCAAATGTTGATGCTCAATCATCTATTCTGTTTATAATTTATTTGATGTTATTGTTTCTCTTTTGATTGACCTTCGGGTTTCTTTGATCATCGCATGGCATCCTCCCAATGCTTCTTCTCCTTCAAGGTTCCTTTTCTGTTTATGAGTTTTGGGGGCTACCTTTTGGTTTGAGTGGTGACTCATGTTATCGCTTGATGGTGCCTTGGTGGGGGACTGCCGGGCCCCCTTCTCGGAGAGAGTTCTGTTGCTATCAAGGTGTAGGCTAGTGTGGTAATTTTCGGTGGCCGTGAATTAAAGTCAGTGGCTCTTCAAGCCTCAAC
>CAKNWW010299647.1:0-11307 GCA_932074435.1 Andricus kollari | reverse complement strand
AATTAATTTCTTTAATAACTCTATGAAATAACAAAATCTCTATTTTAATAAATCTTAGTACTGGCCACTACTGAGTCAGTACTAATATTTTAATACAGAGATTTTTTTATTTCATAATGAGTTAGGGATCGTCCATATATTACGTAATCAGTTTTTGTTTTGTTTAAATAAAGACGAAAAGAGGATTGCTGTGAAGTTGAGAATGACACAACGATATAAACAAAAGACAAATTGATTACGTAATATATGGACGACCCCTTATCAAAAAAATTATTTTCAACCTAATATATTCATGCAAATATTTTTTACTATGAATAATTATTTCTAAATATCAGTTTTGTACAATTATCCAATTTAATTATTAATAAAACTTGCTTCAGAAAATAAAAATGACACCAAAATAAACGTATAATTTAATTGCTTTTTTTATAAATTTGAGATGTCGCACGAATAGCACGGTACAAAACCGTCAAAGCACCAACTTTTCAAAATCGTTTTCTCTCGAAATAAAATAATCTCATGAATGAGACGTTCGACTTTTTGCCTCTTTTTCTTTCAATTTAATACATTCAATTATTTCAAATATTCCTTCACTTTCATTTTGGATATTTTTAACAGCAGAATATAGGTTAAAAATGGAAACTAGATAAGGAAGATAATAATATTAATTTTTGAAAATAATTAGATTTTTTTCTTTATACTTTATATTTTTTAAATAATTACAATTTTAGGGAGTGTCTTTATAGTATTAATTTATAAAAAAGGATTTTAAATCCTTTCGTTTACACAATAATATGTTGCAACGTTTAAATTTTTACGAAATAATTTTGAACTATATTTAGAGTTTGATAAACGCAGGTAATCAATACATTTCTGATGCTTTATATAATGAGAAAAAATTCTGTTATACAATTATTTTTTTGCATAGTTACGAATCCTGCAACGACAAACAAAATAATCCTCACAAAACTTTTATTTGCTTTGGAAGTATAATTTGGAATTAATGTACGATGTTATATGTTGATGACTAAATAGTTTATGGAGTACAATATGTATACGGAGTACCATTTTAGTAAATTCCTTCTGCTTTCTCTTGTTTAATATTAAAAACATTTACATTGTTTAAAAAAATGATCTTAGAGGGCGCCTGCATGCCTGGGGGGGGGGGGGCTGATAGGGTGGGCGCCGGCGGGGTTTCCCGCATCCCAACCTATGGCCAGTCCGCCACTGTCAACAAACGAAAAGTGAATAGGGGAAAGTGGGGTATGGTGTCAGTGCGGGGCACGGTGACTCTTGTAACTAATGCTCGTGTTTCTTCATTTGCATATTAGTTTTTGACGTAAAATAGCTTTCTTTAGTACTCAAGAAAGCTATTTTATGTGAAGAAAACTAATATGAAAATCAAGAAACACGAGCATTATCTGCAAGAGTCATCGTGCCCCACACTGACACAATACCCCACTCTCCCCTACCACCATTTTTCATGTAAATTTTATGTACAAGTTGTCTGCAAAAATTCATTTTTACCGATACACCCGTTTCAAAATAATCGTCAAAAACCATTTTTTAGTGGAGTTTTCCACGACTTAAGGGTGTTTTCAACCTTCATCCCGGATCAAAATGAGGTTTTATTAACTTCGTATGCCTTAAAGAATATGCATATTATTCACTTTTTTTCAGTTTATAAATGATAAAAACTTTTGGTCCGCCATTTTGAATTTTTTACCTTAAATTCACAATCAGCAGCCCCAATATACATTTACGCAGTATTTTTGTCGTTATAGGCATGATTTTTTCAAGTTATTCAAGTTTTTAATCGATTTTTGGAAATTTTTGAAAAAAATGGATTTTAAAATTACCAAATAGGTTTTTTTTCAATTTTTTACTACACATATTTAGCAACACAATGCAAATGGTTTCATTAAAATCGGTGGATTGCCGTCGGGTTCAAACCGTACGACTCCAGGTATCCCGAAGGTGACGAATCACCTGTTTTATCGTAAATAACCTTTTTATAAAACTTCAGCTTCGTTTCTGATCAAATCTTTTCAATACGATTAACATCTGGAGACTGTGCGGCCCAATCCATATTGGCAATACTATTTTCAGCTTTCCACGAGGTGTTGAGTCGGCTTTGATGCTTAGGATCGTTGTCCTCTTGTAATATTCAGTTATTGTTATTGGGTCTTAACATCTTCCAAGAAGATTTAAAATTTGCTAAGAAGTTCTTCGGACCCAATAACAATAACTGGATTGCAATTAGTGATTGTAGTGGGATGATGGTCGTGAGGGCTAAGCCGCTAAGGCATAGGCTTTGGACCCACTCAGTCGGCTTGCGGGTTTGATTCCCGCCTCGATCTCTGGAGGAGCATCATCGGTCCATGCGGTGACTACTAGCCTAGCCGTTATTCTTGGTAAACCTTTGGGGGACACATGAAAAACTTCCATTCCACTAAGGATTGGGCCCCACGGTCTACAAAAATTTGGTCAGCAATGAAGCTGAAGCCTAAAAAAAGGCATTTACGATAAAACAGTTGACTCATCACCTTCGGGGTATCTGGAAGTCAACGTCTACTATGACCGAAAATCTGGTCGAAAGTGTGCCTCGACGCTGCCAAGCTGTCATGGAAAACTGTGGAGACTGGACGGCATATTAGGTGAATGCATTTGAGTAGAAACAGCCTACTTTAAGTTCATAGGGTTTATTATTTCGAATAAAATTTTCTGCAGGAGTAACACACTCCGCGCTCTTGTGCCACCTACTGTATATACCCAGTGTATGCCAGTGTACTAAGTATAGTTCAATAATAAGCACACTTGGTCAAGTTTTAAAAAATAAATCGAAAATTTGAAAGATCTAAAATCATATAAGCAAGGTAATATACACACGAAATATCCATGGGAAATGTCAGTTATACTGCAATATATCTAATTGTGGGTTAAAAGGTATTTGCCAATATAAGTAAATCAACTGTGAATGAAAAAATTTCTAATTACTCGTTTCTATAGATTTGTTTCTCAAGTCAATAATTTGATTGGTGAAACTGTAGAATTGATTTTATTGGAAGTGTTGAATTGCTTCAGTACCAGTGAAGAAATCACACATTAGAAATTTGTTACCTCGAAGATGAGAATGAAAATGATTAATTATAGAAATTTCAGTCATAAGAAAACTTCATTCAGTAGTAAAAATATTCAGAATAAAACCGGTTAAATTGCATAAAAGATCGATCAACAACCATTTTTATAAAACTTTTATTAATAAGGCGAATAAAACGGAAGACTCCCTGCAAACGACGCTCCATAAGTACCCATCCCCGAAAAAATATACCCCCCCCCCCTCCACCAAAAACTGGTGGAAAGGGGTCTGAGGTACCTACGAGTTCTAAATTCCACCCAGTCGGGAGGTTTCAAATTCGAATGCACCCTGACCCCTTTTCCAACTTTTTCATAAGCGTCTCCAAAGCGTACGCCCCCCCCCCACACCCAATCGGGATCGTTTTTAATTCGAAAGGACCCCGAACCCTTTTCCAACTTTTCCGCAAGCCTTATCAAACTCTACGCCCGCCCACAAAAACTGTTGGAAAGGGGTCGGGGGTGCCTACGAGTTGTACATGCCCGAAAGCGGGCATGAACTGAAATGTAATGGGGAAATGGGGTCGGGATGCCTTCGAATTAGGACCAATAGCGATTTAAAGACCTTTCTGACTCGAGGACACCCCGACCCCTTTCCAATGATTTTTGATGAGGGGAGGTAGCATTGTTAAGACTGTAATGCGTGGGGGGAAAGCAGGGGGAGGGGTGCTTTATGTTTCGCGTAGAAAATATGTATTATCAGTGTATTTCAAAAAACAGAAAAAAATATAAATTTTCGATGGTAAAAATCTTCATATGTCGAAAGAGGTAAGAGAGCAACACTTGTTCAGGCAAATTCGTGTTCAGCATCAAAAAATACACAAAATATGTAAGTTTTAACAAAATCGAAGGTGATCAACCTTTTATGCAGTTTTACCAAAAAACCTTCATATCTCAATAACTTCTCTAAAATTATACACTGGTCAACAAAATCTGTCTTTAAATACTCATAACTTCGCAGTTTCTCTTTCTCATAACGATAAAATACGTGTCCTTATTTCCTTTGAATGACAACATATTTGAGTGGTGAATGATTCTGTGATTTGAACACCGAAAAACGATATTCTAATATTAAGAGTATCATATTCTTACAGGCATATTCTTAATGAAGTAAGCGAAATTCTTGCTTTGAGGGTATCTTCTAACCAAAGGGAGAAAATATTCTTAAAATGAAAATAAGAGTGGGGAAAGAAGAAATGCGCAAAAGGAAAATGCGCCTTGCTCTGTTCAATAATTTCTTTTAAAGTAGTCCGGCTATTGGACCGGTCACGTTGAAACGTCATAAAAATTAGTTTTTTCTTACAGAGAAATATGTCCTCTTTCGCATAATGCCTTTTTTAGGGGCCCTTTCCAGGTTACAATATGAATTAACTCTGTTTAAAGTCGTGTCATAAAACATGGGATCTTATGGAGAGGCCTTTCGCGAGCTCCAAAAACGGTTAATTTCGGCTTTAAAATACGTTGAAAATTGACAGGAAAACTGTTTCGGAGACAGAAAATATAATGTGAAATTTGAATTACTGCTCATTTGTACTTGCTTCCAGGGTATTTGAGGTTAATTTTAGCAAAACATACAGACGTGACACATGACGAGAACGGTGTGGCGTTGACTAAGGTTGGCAGCACAACGATTCACTTTTATTTTGGTTATTTATTCTTTTTATGACCTCACGCACCTTTTCTCGCCGATTGGCTACCGATTTCTTAATTATTCGTCCCTTTTTATCTCGCGGAGACATGATGCTGCTCTTCAACAAAAATATTTTGCCGGTTTATTGCAGGTTATGTTTACGTACTCGACATGCCGTGACGCTGCCAACTGCTGAGCGTGAAATAATTACCTTGACTCGAATTAAGTCAAATGAACATTTAAATTTACATTTTGTTGTTAAATAAAAATATTTTATTTATATTGATCAGTATGAAAATTTAATACTCAATTTATTAATGAATAAGCTATCCAAATTTTGCATTTAATTCCAAATACCAGAAAAAATCATGGACGTAGCTTTGACTAGCTTCTCCAGTAGCCGGACTACTTTAATGTTTTGTGCGTCGTGCTTTTCGATCAGTTTTTCGAATTCCTAATAAGTGACAAGCTCGAAGAAATGCAACCAATTCTAAGGATAAATCGCGTACGCACATCTATCTCCTTCTCTTTACAGAAAATGTAAGAGTGAGAAAGGTCTGACGTCACATTGAGGTTAAATACTGGCGCGCCACACTGAAACATATCATCACTACATCTCGTCCACTTATTTGAACGTTAGTATTAAGAATGATTTCTTTTAAAGTTATTTTGTGCCTTGTTTTGTATTGCTTGCTTTCGGAATTTAATCTCTTTTTTCATTAAGAATATATTGACGCCTATTTAAGCTGCAAATATTCTTAAACTTAGTTGAAAATTCTTACAATTAGATAAGAATATATATTCTTAAGATAAGAGGGCCTCCATCGTAAATTAAGAATATATTTTTGGCGCCTTTTTGAGTTGAAAATATTCTTAAACTTAGCGGGAAACTCTTAAAATTAGAATTTCGTGTTTTTTCAGTGAAGTTGCACTGCCTGTATGATCTTAAATGGATCAATTATGCTCAATTATAATTATCTGTTGTATAATCTGATCCTTGAATTAGGAAAAATCTTTTTTAATATTTTATTCATCATAATTTTTTTTGTCTATGCAGCATAAATTAACTTTTTTCATCTTCATCTTGTTAAAAATAGACGTAATATTTTTTCGGTGGCATGTAATACTCGAAGACACCTTTCATACAAAGCTGCAGTGCTGAGCAAAACGTTGACTATACACCGAAAAAACGATATTCTAATATTAAGAGAGTCATATTCTTACAGGCATATTCTTAGTAATATTCTTAATTAAGTAAGCGAAATTCTTACTATAAGAGTATCTTCTAACCAAAGGGAGAAAGAAGAAATCCGTAAAGGAAAATGAGACTTGCTCTGTTCAATCATTTCTTTTAATGTTTCGTGCCACGTGCTTCTCAATCAGTTTCCATTTTCGATTGTTTTACCCACGAAGCAGTATAAGGAGGCCAAACTCCATACTTTCAAATGTGCAATAAGTGAGAAGCTCGAAGAAATGCAACCAATTCTAAGGATATTATATTGACGTCACATTTCAACAAAGAAGTAAGATAGTGAGGTTAAATATGGGCATGCAATTTCTCATTTATTCATATTTTTTCGTGTTTAATTAAATGTTTTTTTGTTGTTGTAATTTTGGGCATTGAGTGTTTCGCTTTGAAGAAAAGTGGTATGTATGACATACAAATAATTAGGGGTCATTCACAAAATACGTGATAAGTTCAGGGGTGGGTGGGGGTCTATCAAAGTTTCATTCTCCATGTTAAGAACAATGGAAAAAACATCACGAAAGGGGGGGGTGTTAAAAGTTCGTAAAAAATGTGGGATATTCTTAAAATTAGAGTAGAATATATATTCTTAAGGTAAGAGAGCCTCCATCGTACATTAATAATATATTCGTGGCGCCTATTTAGGTTGCAAATATTCTTAAACTTAGTGGAAAATTATTAAAATTAGAATATCGTTTTTTCGGTGTAACAGAGCATTAAAAGAGTAAAGGGCGAAATCTTCCTAAAATTACGAACAAATTACTGAAAATAGAATAAAGGTGCTATAAAAGAAGGCGTACGTGTACTTACTTTTTACTCCTGTAAAAGAAAGCAAGTTTCTAAAAAGAATTTACCTTTTTATTCCTGTCACTTTGATATTAGTGCTGGCCGTTTTAAAGATATAATTTCTCTTCATATTTAGGGGCTCCATTTTTTTGTGAAAAAAGTGATAGAATATATTATATAGGGACAATATCCTTTATGATAACCGGTATTTAAATGTCTCTAACCCATGAGAAAATTGACCCTAAATGATTGTCACATTAAAAGATTGAATTGGGAAAACCTAAAGTTGAGGTTTTCCATTTGTTGCTTTTAAATTCAAATAAATCAGCTCGGTTTTAAATTTCTTTACATTTTAAGTTTTTTCCCCGATTGGGATTAAAATAGTCAACTGAATAATTGAAAATTGCAGGAAATATTGAACAGATATAACAAAATCTGGTTGTGCAAAGCAAAGTTGCGTCTTATTATACGATCGAGTGCTTTTGGTTAGTGGTTAAATGGTGATAAGTCGATTAAACTTCCTCATTTTATTTTTTATCCCACGAGAAAGCAGGAAATCGCTTCGGTTTAGGAATCAATGAGACCATTGGTAATTCTTCGCCCATTATTATAAAATGATCTTTTACGCAAGATAGAATTCAATGAATAGACTAGAGTAGAATAGAATTCAAACTTGTTCTTTTTTGTCGAATGGGCTGATTTATTCATGATTCTCGTTTCAATTTGAATTCATTAAAAATAAATAAATATAAACTTTCTAATTTTGTTTTAGTCTTAATAATAATTGTTTACGTATAATCGCAGTTTACGGCCAGTAACATAGGAGAATTTAAAACAACTTTAAATTGGCCTAAAAGTTCACCTTTTGTTAGAACATTAATACTGACTTTTATTAAACTAATTAAATTGTCGCCATGCTGTAAGAACCACTTCATAGAGTGATACATATACTAATTGGAGGAATGAGTTTGAATTACCAAAACACATTTCTATCATAATGAATTTCTTAGTAAGTTACCGCATAGTGAGACTCCCATTGATTTCTCTTTGATTTAAGAAAAGCATTCTGCTTAAGTGTCACGATTTGATTGATCTACTTTAGATAATGCTGGGAAATGTCATCAATCCAGTTGTAACTCTAATTGAATTACAATTTTCTTCTGAAGCTAATAAAATTTAGCCAATTATGGGAATTGCAGATTTATTGTGCGTCTCAGGAAAGTAAATAGCTTTAGCTATGAAGAAATGTCAATATTATGTTCTTTTCGCATAGCAATAATTGATGTAGTCATCATTTCTTTCATAATATAATTCCTTTAATCAATTAAGTTAAAAACAGTCAATTATACTTTTATGTAAGCTAGCAATATTATATATAGGCATGATGTAGCACGTGAAACATTAAATTGAAAATAAACAATTAAAATACCATTCAAGATTGCTGAATCTCAATCTTAATAATTTGGCCAATTATAATTTTTCAAACAATTACTGTCACCAACTTCAAACTATATGGTCATTATTAATTAAATTAAAGTTATACGAAAATTTGTTTATGATTTTTCTATTACTATATATGTATAAATAAAAAACTTAATAGTTGTACGTTTTGCTTCTTGATTTTTGATCCCTAAAATTCGTGTATTATAATATCCGTTGTAGAAAGTGTTTTTTTTTAATTCATTAACCAAATTTCACAACATTTTGGCAATGATTACACTGTCAGAAGTAATTTCATAAAATCTAATGAAAATGTTAGTGAAGCTTTTTACACTACGGTTAGTGAAAAACTCATTGAAATTTCATGCAACACTGAAATTTAAACAGCCTTATTGAAATTTAAACTTTAGTTTTGAAACTATTTTAAGAGATGGTACATTGCATTTTTTGTAAATGTTCATGAATATCCTATGGATACTCAATGTAAATAGTGAAACTTTTTTAAGAACAGTTATCTGAAATTACTTCTTTCGAAATGACAAAGTAAAACAAATTTTGTACATTATAAAAAGAATGTGAGTAGAGTGAATGACGCCTGAAACAAAGACCTTGGATACTAATGGGCCCAAGTGGGGATTGCTTGAAAACTGACTGAAATTTCAGGAAATTTCTAACAGTGTACGACCCATAAACGAAGTAAAAATTTATGTTTGCACTCTTTTGTCTCCTACCCTTCAAAATCTGAAACGTCAGTTGCCAGTGGACCATTGGAAATTACGTAACGACCTTTTCCATGGATCCGTGAACAACGTGTGCAATAAGTATTGCATTTTTTTTACAACTGACTGCTCAGCAAGGTTTTGCCTACCGTAAGTCTACAGGAGGACGACGTTCTTGCAAGAACGTCGCGAGAAACTTTCTCCGCAACGTGAAGTAGGCTCGATTTATTTTTGTAAGGGAATATCCAAGCTAACAAGATAGCCTAGGTAACAATTTGTCTTCGAAAGATTATTTCGCGACTCTATTAAATAACAACCTAATCGCATGTCAAAGAGTCTCGACAGAAACAATCGATTCACTCTTTGTCATTCGGTATCAATGATCATTACTCAAGGCATTTCTAATTTTAATAGTCTACTTATAACTTTTTAGTTAACGCCTTGTAGGAAGTGCTTTTCTGTAGATTAAACTACCGTAACGATGTCGTTAATAGGCAGTAATAGAAAGTAACAGCACCAGTTAATCTCGTGCAATGAGAAGAATGACGATGACAATGATCGTGACGTTCGTGTCGATGAAACTTATCGTCACTAAGTCAATTACTTTAAGATTGACTTTTTTGTCATAACATAAATTCAACTTTCCTTCTGCGAAATCGGCGCGCCTTATTTTTATTTATTAAAGTGCAGGGCTGGCGAAACGTGTTGTGCCCAGGTGGGTAGTTTTGCAGGCCGCGGGAGTCAGCAGGAGGAGGGGGGAGGTCTTTGTTATTATTGTCTTTATTTTGTTCGAATTTTCAGGTGGGTAATTACTTTTTTAATGAAAATATATAGATATTCGATATAAATATTATGGATGAAATATCTAGATAGTTCATAAAGTGTTAACGGATTATGTAATAATCAACAGTTACACTATCTGCCTAAATCTTGTAATGGTTTCATAAACTGCTCAATCAGCTTTAGATATTTAGTCTAATAGATCGGAGTTAAACTATCTGTCTAACTATTCTAGCCATTTCATGAAATGACTAACGTGCTATCGAGCACATAGTGTAATAAAGTTCAATGTATATACTTTTAAGTAGTGTCTATAACTCTATACGCCAGGTCCATACGTTTAGACTCGACTGTGTCAGACGATATAAAGTTAAAGTTGCACATCAGTATTGCCAAAAATTGTGACTAAATTTGACAGAAAAAAAATGCTTCACTTTTTCAAATAAGTTTTACTTCACACGTTGGAATGCTATGGTATTGATAAAAAAATGAAAATCCCTGAATTTTGTTTGCTTGCAATAAATTGTTTTCAACTGTTCAAATATTTCTTACACAAAAAAAAATCTTTCTATAATTTGAAAAACTAAAAATGTCCGACGATATTGTTTTCTTGGCTGAATTTAATAGAGCAATAATTTTATTTGACAAACCTATAATAAGTAAAAAGTATTATTTACACTAAAATGTGTTATTAAATATTTTGTTTAAATCTTCCTACATACGTAGTGAACTATGTTTTTACAATATGAATAAGCCAATTGTGTGGCTGTAATTGAAATTTTTTCAATTATATTCATTCAACTTAATTACGCTTGCTTCGTAAACATGCTCCCTTGATTTTAAACAAAAATAATGTTTTATAAACAATCAAAATCTAGAATGAAGTGACGTTTACTTAAGATTTTATTCATTGAACTTTTTATACCTGTATTACTGTCACACGTGTAACTGTCAATTATTACACAATCTGATACGCTTTCCCGTATTTACCGCTCCGTTCTCCCGGACCCATGGTCCTGCGTGCCATGGTGACTTTTTCCGCACATAATGCTTTCCCGTTTATAACGCTCCTTTTGGGCGATCCCTTGAAGAGCGTTATATCGAGATTTCACTGTATATAGATACAGATAGGGTACTAGGTAAATATGGGGATCCAAGAAAAAATTAAAACGGGGAAGAGTTAGTTAGCCTATGTTTAGAAAAGGACCTATATATTACAAATACTTGGTTTCGACATAAAATGATCCACACGTACACCTGGTGTAAAGGAAATAACCGCAGTATTATTGACTTCGTTATTGCGGATGAAAGACTAAGAGAACTAGTTAAAGATACAAGAGTCATGATGGGTTTCGAATGCAAAACTGATCACTACAAAAACCGGAAGTGCGATTAGATTTTCAGAATAAGATAAATGAACGCATAGATGAGGCAATTTGGGAGGGGTTTAGAAACATTAAAGATGTAGAGGGCGCGTGGACTATGTTACGGGATAACATTCTTAAAACTGCGATTAAAGTATGTGGTACGGCGCACAGTGGACCTTTTTTGAAATTCTGTCTCAAAATCGT
>CAKNWW010299646.1:0-13195 GCA_932074435.1 Andricus kollari | reverse complement strand
CATACACTATAAATAAAATTTGTGCACGTCACACTTTTTCAACTAAAAATGAAAAAATATTGTCAAAACTTGCATTACTTTCCGAGATATGACATTTTTTATTTAAACACAGAAAATGTCAAATAACAACAAAACGACCGGGAATTTGCCATGTGCACCCGATATATTCGGAATCAGGAGAACATTCTGCACAAGAATCAATCATCAAATCTTACGGACCTAAAATGGATGCTCAAGTGCCCTTGGATCCCCGACTAAACCGGGGAAGTAGCCACGATGAACCAAAAACAGGCGCTCCAAATTTTCACACTAGAAATTTGTTCTCAGGCGTGAAATTTATCGCCGACACTTCACATCAGGGGGTCCCTCGTAAGTCATCCGTCCTTCCTATTAGAAAAAGATATAAAAAAATCGGTTAACCCGTTCAATTTCTGTTGGAAGTTTTGATAATTTTGCATTTTATTTGAGATTAGCTTCAATATTGAGAATACTGACCCATTTTCCTAATCCTTTTTTTTCATTGTTTTCTTAAATTACATCAAAACCGTGACGAAAATGAATTTTAAAGTATCCAAAAAATATAAATAATGTACAGGATATGGAATGTAATTGTTGTAAGCAAATTATATCAACAGGATCATGTGTCATTATGAAAAATTTTTCTATGGTATTATTTGTTTATTTGATAAACAAATTATGTAAGGAAATGCATAGTTTAGGCGGTTTTTGGCAGAAAGTGATGTGTTTTTCTGTCTACTCGTCTTCAAATTACATAAGTGGTGCTATTTAGTGACAAAGAATTGGCAATTTGTTTATTTTATAAACAAATTTTATAAAAAAACGCATTGTTTGGTGATTTATAGACAGAAAGTAATAGTTTTTTTTCTCATCGTATTCAAATTACACAAGTATTGATGTTTATTTAGGAAGAATTGTCAATCGATATGATTTGTTTTTGTGTGGCCATTTGTAGAAAGAATGTGATCGTTTATCTTTCTACTCATCTTCAAATCACATGAGTGGTGCTATTTGGTGACAAAGAATTGGCAATTTGTTTATTTTCTAAACAAATTTTATAAACAAATGCATAGTTTGACCATTTGTGGATAGAAAGTGATCATTTATCTATCTACTCGTCTGCAAATTACATAAGTGGTGCTATTTGGTGACAAAGAATTGGCAAATTGCTTATTTTATAAACAAATTTTATAAACAAATGTATATTTTGAACATTTGTGGAGCCTGACGAAGCGCCTTAAACATCAGAGGTCTTAGCGATGAGGAGAGGAGCAGACTTGAAAATTATTACAGACAAAAAAAAAGAAGAAAATTAAACGACTAGTCAAATAAAATAAAGATAAAATCAGAACAGAAGAAGAGAATAAATTAAACCGCTGGCGATCATAAGGGGAAAAAAAAAAAAACCGTCGATGAAGCTGGCCAAGAGGTCATATTTTTTTTCAGGTCAAATTTTAATTTTTCAATAACATATCCCAATAGGAAATTTTATTGCACATATGTTTAGTCCTATAAATAAATGTGATAACTTCATTAGTTTTCGAAATAATCAAGAAAATGTTACTTATTTCTGCAATCGCAAAATACGATTTTTTTGTGTTCAACTCGCCACAAGTTCTTCAATAATAGGTGAGCCCTGAAGAAGTGAACTACAATGTTCACGAAACGTCGGTAAGATTCATAGTTTCGCACACGATTGAAACCAAAAAAAAGCTTTAAATTTTAAATTTAAATTTATCAATAGGAATTTTGTAATAAAAATGTCAGAAAATATGCACCATCATATAACGAAACTAACGGTACTCATAGAATTCCAATGAATTGTCACTTAAAATTTACAACGATTTTTTTTCTTCTAATGGCGTAAATTAGATATTGAAAGTTTCAAACGCTTCGACAGTCGAACGAATTTTCAGAAAATTAAAATTAACGGTCACCTAAACTTTTGTTAGGATTCAAGGAAGTTTTCTGGAAAATATCATGTAATTATGTTTTATAGTTTTAAAGTGACAATTGACTTAAGATCTCAGCGCTGTCCCGTACGCGTGCTAGCTCGACCTGCAATATCAACGTCTGTATAACAGCGGATGATTTGAAGATCAAGCCGGACACCAAAACAAAAAAGCATATGTTTATTTTGATTCTCTCCTAAGGAACATAATGCACAGAAGCATTATTGTAGAATAGTGTTAGCATATAATATTCTGTTTAGGGTAGTTTAAACTTACTTAAAATAAAAAGAACCTAAATGTGGGTCGAGGCAGGAAAAGAAATAGGTGTGAAGAAAATTGGTTGAAGAATAAGAAAAAATGTTCCCGAAATAAGGTACTACTGAAAAGTATTAGAGAAAATTAAGAATTAACTTTTCTGATAATTTTAATATCCTATTATTATTTTTTATTTGATTTCTTAATAGCTTTTTCTAAAAAATCTGGTATTTTAAAATTAGTTCAAGTAGTCTAATATAAATCTTTTACATTGAATTCTACTATTGAAAATGTAAAAAGTTTTAAATATCAAATAAAATAAAAGATGTGAAAAGTCTCTTTAATTTTTTAAGTGCCCCTGGAAAAGAATTCTTCGAAAATTGTTTTTCACAATTTACTGAAAATAATTCTTCCGAAGACAACACTGAACAGAGCGACGAAAATGATGAAATTAGTTATAAAGAAATCGTACAATTTATTATATAAATATTATTTAAGTTTTAATTTTTATAATTTGTTATTAAAAAATAATAATCAAATGTAAATGATAATGTCTTCATTATTATTTTGGTGGCCGGCTTGACCCCCCAATCGCTCGCTGTTATACAGACATTGATATTGCAGGACGAGCTAGCACGCGTACGGGACGGCGCTGAGATCTTAAATCAATTGTGGCTTTAAAACTATAAAACATAATTGCCTGATATTTTCCTAAAAACTTCCTTGAATCCAAACAAAAGTTTAGGTGAGAAGTATAAAAATCGTTGTAAATTTGTAGTGATAATTTATTGGAATTCTATGAGTACCGTTAGTTTCTTTATATGATGGTGCATATTTTCTGAAATTTTTATCACAAAATTCCTATTATTGTAGAACTTGTGGCGAGTTGAACACAAACAATTCGTATTTTGCGATTGCAGAAAAAAGTAACATTTTCTTGATTATTTCGAAAACTAATGAAGTTATCATATTTATTTATAAGACTAAAAATATGCGCAACACAATTTCCTATTGGGATATGTTATTAAAAAATTAAAATTTGACCTGAAAAAAATATGACCCAGGGGCCAACTAAAACGACGGCGTTTCGGGCGTATCCCCTTTTGCTCGCCAGGGTACAATTAGAAAACGACTTCCAAGGAACCATGAAAATAATATTTAAAGAGATAAACAAAAGTACAATAAAAGTACAGAGTTTGTGAGCATCAGAAATAACAAAGGTGAAATGCTGTATGATACAGACGAGATAGTAGACGCTTTAAAAGAATCGTTTAAAGAATTATTAGGAGGTGACGATATAGGGCAACAGAGCTGCGAGATAGAAAATAATACATTAGAAAAACCAATTGAAAATGTCTGCGTCACTGAGGTTATTGATATAATTAAGAGTTTAAAAAATGTTAAGGCTGCTGGTGTAGACAGTATTAATGCTGAAATGCTTGAATGTTTTCAAGGTCTCTGAATATGATTCTGTTGTCAGAACAACAAAATTCAATATGGCGGATCCAATATGGCGGACTGAAAATATGAAAAATATCGGAATGACTTGAAAATGTTCACTCAGGGGTTTTCAAGGTTGCTGAATATGATTGTGTTGTCAGAACAACTAAATGCGAAATGGTGGATTCAACGTAAGAATTGCGAAATTGAGAATGGCGGATCCAGTCTGGCAGAATGAAAATAAGAAAGTGATCGTTCCTAGCATTACCCAGAGCTAACGGCGGGGACGTGACGAATTGTAGCTCCATATTTTTTTTATTTTTATATTTTTTAAAATATTTTTGTGTTCTTATTGTTTTTTTATTGTTTTTTTTCTCTTTTTTCCTACTAATATTTCCAGTTTTATCATTGAATATCATCTCATATTCAAATTGTTTTATTAATGATAAAGAGCAAAGCAGTTCCGTTTCGATGTCAGGCATAGAGGAACATTGCATTCCTTGCAAATCCAGTTCGACCTGCACACTCGCACCTTAGTACTACAATGAGCACATCGCCTCTGCACATCGATATGTATGGGCATGTGAGAAGCTTGGCTACGTCTTCTTTCCACAGACAACTGCGGCTTATATTTGTTCGTGTCCGAGCTCTTACGTTTCCTACCTCGTTGCGCAGGTAGTTTCCCACCCACTAGCTGATTTACCAAAGCCAGACGGAATTGCTTCAAGTTGTGAAGTGGTTTGACACCTTTCGTTTTGTATAAAATGAAAGAATTCACTACAGAAACAACCAGATAGTGCCAGAATATCCTGAACCACCACTTCTTGGATTTTCGATCAAATTTATAGGTAGCTACCAAACGATCAGCTTCATCAACATATCCCATATGGTCGTTATAATCTTTGCAAATAACAGGACATTCGACAGATAACACAGATCCGTCTTTTTGTTTCCGCTCCACTGTTGTTTTTTCTGAAGGATCATGGAAGTTTGACAGAAATTGAACAACTTTCTTATCCTTCCATTGGATCTATCGAAGAGCAGTGCTTGAAGTCTGAAACTCGAATTTCCCTACATTCAAGCTCTTGTCTGATTTCTGTTTCTTCGGTAATCCAGATCGATTTGAACGAACTGTGCCACACGCGAATATTTTGTCTTTTTTCAGAGATGATAGAAGTTCAGTACTGGTGAAAAAATTATCGAAATAAACCTGATGATTTCCCCCAACGAGCTCACGTGTTAGATCTTTTACCACTCTTGAGCCCAATTGTTTCTTAACAGAATCAGTTTTACCAGTATAGTGCTGGAAATCACACACGTATCCCGACTCATCAGCTCGAGTCCACTGCTTATATCGTCTTTTTACAGGTTTAGCGGGTATGAATTGTTTCATGCTGTGTCGCCCTTTATATTTTATCATCGTTTCGTCAACTAATTGGTGTTCTCCAGGCCTCCAGAATGTTGATGCCTAGGAAGATCAAAATCTCCTCTCTTGTTACAGGATCTGGACGATTCTGCTTCTGTTCAGCATATGCTGAACAGAAGCAGAATCGTTTGCTCTACAATAAGATGTACAAGATGAGGTGGAAACAAGCAAGAGAATATCCCCATTGGTGATGTCGCATCTTCAGGAATATTAGGCCCAAATTCTTTCGTGAGTGGAACATTTGATCTCGGTAAACTTACTGACTTCCAAACAATATCTTTCCCAAGAGCCGATACAGGCTCATCCTGATCTTGTATTTCTTCATCGGTAGAATCACCATCATTGATGCGTGAGTTTACACTTGGCCTCCAATCCGTACTAGCATTCTCATCGTCAGAATTACAAACACCATCTACAGACTCCGAGTTACTTGGAATGTGAAGCGGTTCTACTTTTTTTTTCTCATTTTATCATGTGAGGGGGATAATACACAGAGACTGAAAAGAATCTGATCAAAATTTGTAGAATGGTTACGCAAAGATTATTCGATCGATATCAATGATGATGAAAATGATATCGATGTAATGAGCCATCAAAGAAAAAGGAGTGTCAAAAGCGCTTGTAATATCTGTAGTCGATTCTCATGAAAACAGGAAGTATCAGAAAGAGTCAAGAAGTGCGTACACGCAACAGTTGCGCCCCTAGCAGCTCAACTCAACACGTACCTGACGCGCGGCGGGTAGAATATAGGAACTCAACACAGTTCATGCAGGATCTGCTTCATGCAGAATGTGGGAACGGACTGTATGTAAATTAGCTAACGTCTGCGTCACAACGCAATATTCGTAATATTCACATACGAGGTTCGATCAAGCTTTCTGTAAGCACAAAAATGTCCGCATGCGAGGGAACATTGACTTCTAATATTGATTTTGGACGATGCGTAGTAATTTTCATGGCTCCTACGGCTGTGCAGTTATGTTTTTCATTCCAACATTCTAGTTCTCGGCTTTGACGTTTGACATCCCTGCCCAGTAACAGTATTCAAACTAATCCGGATACGATTCAAGCACATTATTCAAGAATATCGATCTCACATCTTGGAAAATGCACTTAGGAATTCGAAGCTCGGATTCGTGATCCGTGCCATCAAAAACTAACCAGAATCCATCTTGGGTGATGAATTTTCGAATTAGGATCACATATTCATGATCACAGCCATCAGAAACTGACCGGAGTGGGATTCTACCTGATTTTATAAAAATAAAATGATCAGATGTTTTGAATCCGCCATCTTGGAATATGAATTTTGGAATTTCGACGTGGAATTAATGATCAGCGACTTCAAAAACTAACCAAATCATGTTTTCGGCTGATTACATGTAAATATAATTATCCGCCATCTTGGACGATGAATTTTCAAACTGCACTCTATATCCATGATCGGCGCTTTTGAAAACTAACAGAAGTATGATCCCAGCAGATTTTGTAGGGATAAAATGATCCGCCATCTTGAATTCGCCATCTTGGAATATCAAATTTGGGATTTTGACCTCGGATTCGTGATCAGCGACCGCGAAACCCCCCAGACAGAGATTTTGTGGGAGAAATTCCCACTCAGTTCGTGGAAAATGATTTTTTTGTGGAAAAACCAGTATTTTTTACACTTTGTTTATTTACAACTCGAAAAATCATGCAAATCACTTTACAACCATCAAAGTATGTTCTCGTATCATATTGTGACCTAAAAAATGTATAAACACCAGCAGGATTCTCTCGAGTCGAAAATATTACGTGAAAATATGATGGTAAAAAGGTGGCATAAATACATGCCACTATGCTTCAAAGGGATAATTACAGAGGTGTCAGCTTACTAAGTACCGTAAGTAAAGTATACTCAAAAATACTTATTCGTAGAGTAAGGGAAATTACAGAAGAAAAGATATGGGAAGTCCAAAGCGGATTCATACCAGGAAGATCATGCACAGACCAGATATTCAGCTTAAGACAGATCACAGAAAAAAGCTTAAGAGTAGGAAAGAAAGTTTTCTGTGCATTCGTTGATCTAGAAAAAGTATTTGACAAGGTAAATAGGAGTAAACTTTTGGAAGTCCTTAAGGGCATGTACCAGACTGTCACATGACCTAGTCTTTTAAACGAACTTACTCATAAACTAATAAGTCGAATGGATTTTCTATACCAGGCACACTTTCGTCTTTCTTGCCTTTATGTCTGTCTGGTATGGAAAATTCATTCGACTTATTAGTTTATGGGTAAGATCGTTTACAAGAATAGGTCACGTGATAGTCTGGTACATGCCCTTAAAGAGTACGGAGTCCATGTATGGTTCCTACAAGCAATACAAACAATATATGCACGCAGTAAAGCGAGTGTAAGGGTCATTGGGAAACTGAGTGACTGGTTCGATATTATTCGGGGTGTTAGACAAGGATGCGTTATGTCCTCATGGCTATTTATCATATTTATGGACAAGTGTCTAAGAATGGCCCTCTTTGACGAAGAAGGTGTAGATCTCGAAACGGTGAAGGTGCGTGGTTTGGCCTTCGCAGATGACCAAATTGTTATGGCAGACTCAATCGAAGACTTGCAAAGAATGCTGAACAAACTTAATACAAGCATGAAGAACATGGGCCTCAAAATTAACGTAAATAAAACAAAGGTAATGGTATTTGAAGGAAAAAGTGAGAAAACAATGTGCAACATTGTCCTGAATGATGAGAGATTAGAGCAACTTGACAAATACGTATACCTGGGTAGCCTATTCAATAGTGATGGGAAGACAGATGGGCAGTTAGATAGGCGCATTAATGAGGGTAAGAACTATCGGGAGAGCAGGGTCCATTCTCAGAAATAAAGACAAATCAAAAGAAACTAAAATGACCGTATATAAATCCTTAATTGTACCGGCTGTTCTACACGGTAGCGAAACGTGGACATGTGTAAAATTCACGCGATTGGCATGAAAGCTCTGCGCACAATATGCGGGAAAATACTGATGGACAAAGTGCGAAACGAGATAATCCTCAAAGAATGCGGTACAGGGGAGACACTAGTCGATATGGGAAAGAAATCAGTTAAGGTGGTTCGGACATCTTGAAAGAATGAAAGATGAACGACTGACCAAAGAGGTGTATAAAGGTAAAGTAAATGGCAGAATGCCCAGAGGTAGACCGCCGAAAGAATGGCTAGAATCTGTGAATGAGACATTAATCCGAAGAGACATAAGAAGCCATAAAAACACGAGAGCTTGCATGAAAAAATGCATGGACGTGAAGGAAGCTAGGCTAGTATGCCAGAACAGAAAAGTTTGGCGACAAATATTTTATAAAAAGAATGTGAGTAGAGTGAATGATGCCTGAAACAAAGACCTTAGATACTAATGGGCCCACGTGGGGTGATCGCTAGAGAGATTGATCAGCAACCTGGGTCGGAGCAGTGTTGCGGAATGAACGTGTTATTTAAATAAATAACACGAAAATTCTAGATCAATCTAAAATATCTATACCTTACACCTATATACCTATCTACCCTATACCTATATACCCATACACACACTACTACTTTCCAACCGAGCAATTCACGCCTACCCCGAAAGGAAAACGGCTTAATGGTATTATAATAATAATAATGTATAATAATAATAATGACTGATAATATATACCGGGACAGCCTCGTGCATACTATTTAAAAATAAAAAATAAATCTAACTACACAAAAATGCCTTCGACACATTGGGCTGTAACCATCTTAAGCTTGAGACAATAATTTTTAACAGGCCCATAGCTTGTTTAAACACGAGCTACAAGCTATTCACTGGCAACCTCAAAGAGAGGATATTAACATCTATCGAGCCGGTATGGAGTGCAATAATTGAACAACGTGGATGCAAGAGAGGGCTGGCAGGTTGCAGGGAGAACCTGTTAATAGACAGGTGTATTACCCAAGACTCGACCAGGTATCGACGCAATCTGTCCATGGCTTGGATTGACTACCGTAAGGCATTTGATAACACAATCCATGCGCTACTTATTAAGCTCCTTGAGTGCCTGGAGGTGCATTCAAGAATAGTGAGATGCATACAAGAGCTTATGCTCTTGTGGCGGACAAGATTTGTCATAACATCTGACAAAAGACAAGTGACTACCAGCTTAATCACATATAAGAGAGGGGTCTTCCAAGGGGACTCTTTAAGTCCGATACTTTTATGCTTCTCCCTCTTGCCTCTACCTATTGTCCTCCGAGGCAAAAGCTCTGGATACCTATGTGGCCCGCCAAACAGAAGAGAATATAAGGTCAATCACCTTTCATACATGGACGACTTTAAACTCTTTGCTTCCTCGAAAGAGGATCTTAACATCCTTGTGGAGGCGGTGAATAGATACACTGAAGCGATTGTCATGAGCTTTGGACTGGACAAGTGTGCCTGCGTCCACCTACACTAAGGACGACTAGAAACTACACCATCGAGTGACTCTCGGGATATTCAACTCATAGGCGGAAATACCATTCAACATCTTGGTAATGGAGAAACATATACATATCTTTAAGTACCGCAAGCGCAAACCCAAGATGTGCGTGTGTTAAAAACGGCCCTTGTAAAAAGGTATCGCCAAATTCTCAGAAAAATTTGGGCTTCCGAATTATCTGGAAAGAATAAGATCCAGGTGACCAATATGCTGGCCGTTCCTATACTGCTCTACAAGTTTGGCGCAGTAAAATGGAACGTCGATGAGTTAAAGCAACCTGACCGAAGCACACGCAAGATGATAATCCATCGAAGTCATCATTCTAGATCTTCCGTACCTGGAATATACCTACCTCGAGATAAAGGGGGTAGAGGCTTGCTAAGCTTGGAGTGTCTTCATCGAAGAACGGTTCTGGCTACAGCCTGCTCAGTTCTAAATAGTGCAGATTCTCTTATGCAACTCGTACATCAACATGAAGCCAACAATGTTGCGGCGTTTCTATACCGTGCCGCAAATAGGGCCGCAGATGAGCTTGGCCTCCCATTTGATTCCAGCGACACTACACATGGCCTAGCATCACTAACACCTTCGGTGCTCAAAAGTCGTATACAGGAAGCAGAACATACGCTTCTACTAAGAGAAAATGTTGACAAGCCCCTTCATGGTAAATTCTACGGCATCATACGGAGAGAAGAGCTCTCGATGGGTCTGTGCAACATGTTTCTCAAGTCTGCGGGAATGGGATCGGAGACTGAGGGATTTCTTTTTGCCTGTCAAGACGGCGTTATAGACACCTTAGTTTACTGCGAACGCATAATGAATATACCTGTAGGCGATACTAACTGCCGAGCGTGTAAGCAAGAGCCAGAAACACTTGGGCATGTTCTCAGTGGATGCTCAAAGTATGCACGTTACGGGTACATCGAGAGACACAATGCGGCTTTAAAAGTGTTCTGTTACCATCTTAGGCACTTCTATGGTGTTAATATATTGCCCGTCTTGCCATACTCCTAGGGAGAACTAGAGTCCGTTGTGGAGAATGATCAGTGTAAGATCTACTGGAATTTCTCATTCTCCACCACTCAACGTATCAGTGCTACGAAGCCTAATATTGTCCTCCCAAGATCTGAAGACCAACATCATTTACGTGATTGGATTCTCGGCACCAGCCGATGGTAATATCACGGCAAAGGAGGAAGAAAAACGGGCGATATATCAAGCACTTCTTTTCGAGCTGAGCAGGCTGTACCAAGGGTACAAAGTCCATCTTGTAGTTCTCATAATCGGCTGTCTTGGAGGTATGAAAGCATCATTTCTTAGCCAACTCAACAAGATTCCGGCTTGCCAGCGTCATGCTAATTCCATCGCAAACCGGATGCAAAAAGCTGTTCTTCTGGGATCACTTCATCTGGTCCGTCAACACTGTTCCTCATATCATTCCATAAAGATTGCTAGCTCTAAAAAAGTATCCAGAGGTGAAACCTTCATCTCCAACTGTCCCGTCTGCCGCGTAAGGTCATCAGCGGCTAGAGACCTGATTCCAAGGAACAGTGTTAAACGATGTTCCCTCGCGTAAATTTCCCGCTCTTGCTTACCTTCTAGGACAGAAGGAGCAGAAGTGGATGACGTAAACGTTCCAGTTGCGTCGGGATTGGTTGCTTTAAGGAACCATGATCGTAGCTTCCGGAGCCTACAACTTCTCATAATATAAACTTAGTCTATATAGCTATCTAACTTCTTATTAATCTTGAATCCACTAGAACTTATAACCAAGAAATAATTTGCGATTCAAAGATTTTTCGACATTTAAAATTTTAAAAGTGATAAAGATCCCGAAAGTTGTTATTCCCTAAATTTAAAACTAAATTTTCGAAATCTGATAATCTTGAAATTTGCAACATTATAGATATAAAACTCCGGAAATTTAAAATTCCCGAAATTATTAAACTAGAATTGTCAAATTATCGATATTCTATAAAAACAGCGAATTTATTTGTAAAGGCATTCGTTCATTAGAAAAGAAGAAATTCTGAACCCGTAAATCATTAAAACTTTAAAAGCAAACGAATTTGTATGAAACGAGTGACAAAAACTTGTCACGCTGCCCTGCACAGTTGTAGCTTACATTTTAGATTTTTTTTGTATACTCCGAGTTAATTTAGCTGCGAGGTTTTCATTGCGTTGATCCTTGCTTTATTTACACAAATTTCAGGTTTATAAATTGGATTTTGGAAGAACAATTTTTAAAACTAAGAAAAAACATGTATAATATACATAACTCACAGAACCAAAACTTTTAAAGAAACACACTTCAGAAACTACGTGTGGGCATTTAAGGTTATGTTCTCCATTATGTAACAAAAAAGAACCACAATTTCAATCGAAAGTCAAGGTAATATCTCTCAATAATTTCCATAATTTTAAGCTCTTTCATAACTAAATATCATTATACTAATGTTAATAACCTACATAGACTCATCGACTATTCCCCAGGCATAGATGTCAACTTTCAATATGTAACTTTTCGAAAAAATAAATTATTCAAGTCAAATTCTAAATTATTCTATTCTATTTGGAATTATTTTCGACTTTGGTCCAACATGGTATGTTAATTGTTATTTCGCTCTTAAGAAAAATGGCGACTAAACTGGACCTGAATAATAAAGGATTTCTTGACCGCAAAGCCGCGAAAGTTTTTTTGGCTTCGCATTATTACTATAATTAGTAATTGTGTACTGATTCGCCTGGTAATTAAAAAGTGGCGTTTGCAACATATACATTATAATATGTCTATAAATAGATAAAAATATTTTAAACAATAATAAATAACATTTCATGTGACAGTAAAAATTTTGCATTAAAAGCACAAATTTTACAATTGCTCACTATTGTTAGACTCTAAATTGATAAGATAATATTTTTTCAATAACGGTTTTTTTAAGCATAAGAATGGCGGAGGAAGGACATCGTTCCAATTTGCGAAGTTTCAGGACTGTTCTAAAGGCATTAGCAGAGGAGTCTGAAGACGATGTGCGACGATCACAGAGTCTGCGTTGACTGCAATGGTTTTAATAAGTAATTATCAATGATGTTTGTCTTAAGACTAGTAGTTTCACAAAAAAATATTGTTCATTTTTTTCTAAAATATTAGTAATAAAACTTTATTATTTTCTCTTAATATTCTGTGTACTTGTATTCTTCACTAACACACCCTAACATCGCACATTACCGCTCTGACACAGGTCACTGATCAATCTTTTTAACAATTACCCATTTTGATAGCTTCACAAAGTCAATATACAATGAATATTATCAAATTTTTACATGATAAACACTGTTTTTACAATAATATGCTCGTATACTACAAAAATAACCATGTGCGCTGTCCTTCACTCGTGATATACCTCATACGAAAATACCGAAAATCTGGCACACCGGGAAAAATACTTAATATAACCCGTGTAGAAAAAAATCATGGCGCGGGCCCGCGCCAAGCTTGCCCGTGATGGCTTGAACCCTGGCGCAGGCTAGACGGTCAAGCCTGGCGCGGGCCAGAAGTGAAACGCTCTGGTTAAGACTTGAGCATGACGGTAGTCTCGCGGCGGGCCAGGCGCGTG